>DWFV01000893.1:0-12445 GCA_018246775.1 Parelbella machaon machaon
ATAAGATTTATATTCTTGTAGATAGACAAAGCCAGTTGAATGTACTAGTTTTATTCTATTATTCTGTTGACACAATACAGTTACGTTAACTTTACATAATAGTAATGTGGGAATAGAGTCCACATCTTAGGGTTCAGCGATCAGAATCTCTAGCGATTTGACCAACAGGCTGGACAATAACCACAATATGAATGCAATTATTATATTAATAAACCAACGCCGCATACATATGAAGAGAGAAGCATTATGTAAATAGATCTATATATTACTATCTGTAGCATATATGTACTTTATAAATATGCGGACGCGACAAAAAATAGCAATTTAGATATTGTGGGTAAGGATTTATGGCCTTCATTGTACACCCACATCCTTTTCTGTACATGTACGGAAATGTCAAACATCCTATGAATCCTGTCGCATTAACAACTCGGAAAATTATTGTGATTGTAAATTATGAGTAATATTACATCTGATCTACTTATAAAGACGGCTTTCAAATGCTAGTCTGGACATGGGTGATATCATTTTGAATAAATTGTACGGATGTTTTGTTTAATATGAATTTGTCAAGGTCAGTATGTTGGACGAGGACAATAACAATAGATTCTTATGAAATATTTTCTTGTAATTTCTGTTTTAAAAGTTTTTATATCCACATAAATTTATAAATGTACATGTGTAGGCCGTCCAAGCGTTTCTAAAGTATTCAGACGATGCGATTCTCAGATGTCAAATTTAGTAATATCATTACATATCCTTTGCTTGGCGTAGTTTTCACGTATTGTCACTGAATAGATACCTGAAGCTTCTGGATTATAATTTCCACGACTAAAAGTTCCTCACGTTATACTACGGAACCGTTCGTGTAGGTACGATTTGTTAAGTATATTTAGAACGTGTTCACCACTTTTGCTTGTATAAAAATATGGATAAATATAGCTCATAAAAAGTTATGTTCTTTGACTAATAAAAATTTTGTAATGAACACTCGGTTTATTTCACATAATAAAATTCATTACTAATATAATTTACCATTTAATTTATAATTCCGTTCTCACATCTAAACTTGTACTTAATTTTGTATAACATAATAACCAGATAAGGTAATTAGGATTTAAAAATTTCAGTTATATTTTTATTATTTAATTATATATGATTCACAATGAATAAATCAAAAATGCCACATTAATTGTAACCGTTAATTTTAGGAAATCTATAGGAAATTTATTTATTTATAAACTTTTATTGAATTATCTTTATCACATTTAAAAAACCTTTTATAAAGTATTATTATACGGAAATCTATTGTCATAAAATCTGGGTGAAACTATTTTCAAACTACCTGCCAGCGTGCGTTAAAAAATTAAAATACAATGTGTTCCTTTTCTTTCACTTCCTCTTTAAAATACCGTATTTCTATTGCGTATAATGAAATAGATATTATAATTCATCGCTAAGCTTTAAAAGTGTTTTATATTAATTATATTATATGTTAAGCCGAGGATCTGCAGGGCGCGATGGCGCTTATTGGAAAGGCCTCTCTCCAGCAGTGGCCTGAGATAGGTTGATGATGATGATATCATTGGAACAGCTTCTTCGTGTAGTGTGCAATAAATATATCTCTCACTATAAAAATAATACCAGAATAATATTACACACGTTGGCATAATCAATTTTATTGTGATAACTATTCATACGTAATGTTCTACAGTTGCCAAGTTATATAACAGTCTTGTTAAGAACAACTCTGAACATGTAAGATGAATCTGGAAATGTGTTAACGTGTTTATATTTTTATAAAATTTACGCAAAACGATTGATTTGGTTAAAATACAACGGATGCGCCAGTAACCTGCCGGTGACCAATGTATAAAGGCTTCTTCATACTAGTGCGGAAAATTTTAAAGGAATAATTAATTAGCAAACCAAATAATTTTATTAAAAATTAACTTTACCTATTTTTTTAAAGCATTATATGCACGTACCTTCAAAGTTAAACTGCGATTTGAATGTGATTTAAATTAATTATCTAAAATACTTCGTTATATCCAACATTTTGTTTGTTTCAATCTGAATATCTGTTTGAGTAGCCTTGTAAAGTTGAGTAGTATGCATGGTTTGAAATGACAGAAAAATTGTTTCGAATGAATCCCTCATACATATTAGAAGTAGAAGTGACGAATATATCAGTGAGTAATATTTTCAATTCAATAAAAAAATATATGGCACGATATGAAAAATAATTACATAGCCGTAACTGATATAATTCAGTAAAAAATCAGCTGGTGTAATTACCAGGCGCCTAACTTAGTACGCCAATGTAAACGTAGCCTAAAAACATTGTAGTACGACCAAGGACGAGTTCCTGAGTGGGGTGCTCCCTGAGAATCCGAGCGTTGAACGAACGATAATGTCAGATAGTTTCGCGTCGGAGGCGCGACCGCTCGAGCGCTCGATACATCGAACGAACGTAATATCGAAAAACAATAATCACTCACGAATGTTTACAGTGTACAAACAAGTGACATTTGTTCCGTTCCGTTACATCTATTGTTCCATAAGTGACATTCCGTATAACATAATTTATGTTTAAGGTTTGATAGGTGAAACGAAGCGTAAGTGAATGTTTATTGTTATTGAAGTTCGCGCTTCTAGTGTTGGACCGATTGTATTTAATGCCTATATAGGTCAGAAACGTCATGAAATAAAATATTGCTCATTTAGTAGGTACTAGAAAAACACCGGCCAATTACTCTGAAACCAGTTGGCTGATTATTAGGGCCATAATTTAAAATGACGATATAATAAATTCCAAAAAAATTAGGAAATTATATTTTATAGTAAATGGTTTTTAGGCCAGGTTAGTACGCACAAACTTTGGCTAATTATTTTAATATCAATTTGTTAATGTTAAGGCCATAATTTAATACCAGATAATTAAAAATGCTATTTACTTACGTAAATTTAAATAAATTCTATTATATTACCAAAAATCCATTTTTAAATAATTTACTTTTTAATAAGTACTAATAACACCAGGCATTTAGTAATTATTTAGTGAAATAAACATTTTAAATTTGCATTATAATATAGGTAATCAATTCATGTCATTGTGTAATTGACAATGCTGCAAACTTACTACAGGTAGGAAAAACGACCAAGACATAATAGCTTAAGATGTGAGCGACGACTACTCAGATAATTAATTAATTAAAACTAGTGAATGAATAAAAGAGTATTTCTTGTGTGTGTGATTGATTTCTTTGTCCATCTGCGACACAATCAATCATAGTTTTGCTAATTACGATAATTATCGAGAGAATTGTCTTCGCTTGTGCATTGTGTACAGATTTTTCTTATAAAACTTTGATAATACAATACAATGTACAACAGATATGATAAAATCCAGCATGTTTTTGGAAGAGGTCATAGAATTGTTAAGTGTTAGTGGGTCGTGTCAATCTCATGTGACTGCTGCAGTCGCGATCCTTATTAGTCTTTAGTGATTTTGGCATTGATTATGCCAACCAATATGACGCATAATATAACTTATATACTAAGGTAGATTGAATATAGCTTATTTATAGGTTATCACGGCATGCGTCCTGGGGTTCTTAATTAAAAAAAATATATTTAATTGCAAATATGATCATATGATTAAGATCAAATGAAGTAGGGATCAGGGATGGTAGCTATATGTAGACGATTTTTTAACGAACGAAATAAAATGGTGTATTTAGTGCCGTTACGCCAAAGTGTTCTTTTAGTCCTTTGAGCCCAGTGGTATCGATATGTACATCATCATCATTATCAGTCTACTCCCGTTCACTGCTGGACATAGGCCTCTCCTATAGCTCGCCACTGAGCTCGATCTTCAGCTCTTCGAATCCAACTAGCTGGAGGGCGTCCTACGCTACTTTACGATATGTACGTAGATATACATAAAATACAAACATTTATGTAATAGTTCTATAATTATTGTTTTCTCACGCGTTTGTTTTATAATTGTTGTTTTTTGTTTTTGTTTGTGCCGCGTGTATATTGTAAGTTCTTTTCTTTCCTACATTTTAAACTTTTTTCTATAACATCTATTGTATTGTTACAATATTGTTAAACTTTAACAATGTTAAAGGACAGAAAGTACGATTATTTTTTAAAGAGAATGTGTTTTCAATTTTTATCGTATTTTCCTCGTTAGATTGTTTTTTTTCAATTAAGAATTTTTATGTTTCGTATCGATAATAACATTTTGATCAAAAATCAAATTTTATTTAACACGTTCGGCTTGGGACCTCAATTGATGGACTTTCAGGTCAGGCGTTACAAGAATTTTAGGTTAAACATTTTTTTAATGATTTATGTAATAAAATGAAGCAACCGACATCGACATTAAGTATTAAATATTTAAGAACAAAACAAAAGAGTAATATAGATACTTCTTTCCTAGGATACTCTTGAACTTTTGTTCATTTTTTATTCTTTTTTATTTATTTCTTTACGTTAAGAGAAGCTGTTATCTGATATTGGGTTTTTTTAGGATTTAACATGCGCGCTGCATTACATTCGCGTAAAGGACTAATATGTCCAGTATGTCTTATGTCTCTTATGTCCAGTACGGCATCGAACGTAATAAAGTACAAAATTATTCACAGTTGATAATCATTAAAAATGTAATTCGATTTAAATATACTAACTGAATTACAGTTTCTTAATTGTTTCTCTTATGTCAAATTAAGATGTCATGACAATTTTGTATCAGTTGTTTCCTAAAAATAGGTCATTAAGTACTTCCTCGCATACATAGTTTTCTATTAGGCTTCTAGGCTTAGGCTTATAGGTTTCTATTTCCGAATTTTCCCTTGCATTTTGACGGTGATAAATGTTCGATCTCTTTCCAGAAGGATAATGACATTTTGACAGTTTTGTTTGACAGTGAGTGTTAATAAGACAAAATGAGCCGGCTGTACTCTTTGCTGGTGTGTGTGGCTCTGTGTGTCTGCGTGCGGGGAGCTCAGGTGAGTGTTTTCAATTTATTTAAATATTTACGTAATGCTTACAAAACCTACAAAAAAATACTCTACGTATTTATCGAATTATTTTCTTTTATTTATTTATATTATTTCTTTCAGTTTGTGGTCTTTAAGTACATCACTTAAGGATATTGTAGCGATGTCTATGAAAATACGTACTCGTACATTAAGTAACCAGTAATAATACTGAACTTAAAGACAATCACAACGTTACATATCAAGATAGGTTCACAGGTCACAGCGGCATATCTTTATTATATACTTTTTATTTTATTTTATCTACTCAAAGTATAAACAAAGGAAGATACATAAGAACAGTTGTTCAAAGGCGCTACTTGTTCCACACAGAAATATCTTCCAGTAGACCCGCTGGTGGAAAAATCGATTGGTATGGTCAACCTAGTGCGTGCAGTATATATGTGTAATTATACATAAATTTTATTTAAAATGCACATAAGATTTCTTACAAAAGAATGTTTTTATGACTAAAATGTGTTTTTCGGTATATTTACCTAATTAATACGCAATACCTGACGTGCTAGCTAGTTGCTAACGAAAGCCTGTTTATGACAAAAACTACACAAGTTTTGATCATACAACTGACAGATACACAACGGTATATCTATCTATATATATAACGCGAATGCTCACGAACGCAGATACCTTGGCAGACCACGGCTATGTTGACCAAATAGGTCAGATACTTGGGGTGTCAGATGGGGTAGGATCAGATTGGGGAATAAGAAATCTGCGAAACCGCCGTGCATACATGAAGAGATAAATATAGAAGTGGGAGTGTACTAAACTTATCTGCTTACCCCTTCGGGGATTACGAGCGTGATGTTATGTTGTAAAGTGTAAAGATATGTGGTACTCCGTACTCCTGACATGCCCCTAACGTGGCATGATGGTATAACGTGTTAATAATAGTATACCTAATATTACAATTACCGCTAAAAGGTTATTCTAGTTATAATTTTTTATATATAAATACACAAATCAAGACTCGTTTAGGAAATGAGATATGTGTTATTTTGACCTCTAGAAGTTATCGATCTTGTTTGCTCAATACTGCTAGTGGAATATCGAACCTTGTTACTGTGTAACAATACCTATATATATTTTGCTTGAACCAGATAAACTTCACGATTCGCTCTCTCCTTCGGTGTTTCACAGTTGCAGCTATTTCTGTCTCTAGATCCGTTATAATAACAATAATATTATATAGTATAACAAATATGTTACGAGGGAAATTTGTTAACAGATTAAAAACGTATCGTATTTTTTGGGTGAAATAAAAAAAAAATGTTATAAATAAGATAGGTAATTGTGGCCATATTTGCTTTATACTAATATATATCATATTTTTAAAATATTAGCAGATCGGAAACGAATTTCGATTATTTCGGCGGGAAATAAAAAAAGAACAGATTAAAAACAAAAGAAATAATTGTGAATAAATTTCCTTTGTGTATTTTTCATTACGAAGTCTTCAATGAAAAGTTATGATAAAATATTTAATAAAAATCAATACGGATATCGGTTTTTAAACGTTCAATAATTTAAAAAAAATCCGCATTACATTACCGTTCATAACTGCTACTATTTCAGTCTTTCTCAAGTAGGTATAGTCTCTACTTTTATTACAGTCGAAAAAGTATAAAGTAAAAATTTTTTTTTTTCGTAACCAATGGTTATTTTCCTTAAGCTTCATATCATTGCTCTAGATAACTCTTTTTTGAGTAACTTTGTCATTGTCCTAGATAGATAAATAAAACCTTTGACCTTATGTGCACATAAACAATATTGTCAATGATACATTGGTAACTTACATTTTGTTATTTAATTTTCAACTCTATCACGTATGTAATAAGACACTGAATAATAATTCAATGAAATTGACTAAAACAAGACTTTCTTTAATTGAAAACAGTAGATAAGTACTAATTATGTTAATTTTATTACTATTTATCATCGTTGAGACAAATTCATTTCATAATAAAACATCTATATTTAAATAAAAGAAGATTTAAATAACTGTTTAGGAATTTATTAATTTTACCTAGTTCGGGATCAGGTCGCTATATGTAAGATGTGTAAATCCTAAGAAATTATTGACCTGCGCAACTTACATATAAAAAATGGAGCTTCTTCTAACTTTTGAAATGCAAAATGCATGAGTGTCCATAAAACGAGTTTGCGTCATTTACATAAAGCAAAGTATATTTTTGACCCTTACGACATGCTGACTCCATAACTGATCGTATTTCGTAGATTTATCCCAATTACATAAATTATTTAGAACAAGATTAATGTTTTGCTAATAACAGATAATTTACATGTAAATAACCTACATAGCAATAAATAAGATTATCTTAATAATATATGCATTTATTAATTCATAATTTTTCACAAATCTACTTACAGATATTAAATATTAATGACTTATTGGAATAATGTTGCCATGTGACACGTATAAAAATAATTCTCTATGTTTATTTACAATACAGTTTTATTTTGTATTATACATAGTAATGCTGATTTCATAATGAATATTTATATAAGTATTTTTCATGAATAATTAATATTTTTGTTTATTAGTTCGCTTTATTTTAAGTAAATAAATTTAAGTTCAACGCTGGACACAAAGTTCTCTTTATAGCCGGCGAGGCTTTGTTTCATTCAATTACAATTTCGAACAAACGGAAAGATCCTTAAAAATACCAGTACATATAGATATAGGTGTATCTCAAAGCAATATTGATCTCCGTGTAAATGATATCTTATCTTAGTTTAAATACGATTGTCATATTTTTGCTAACATTTGCCTATATTTACAAAATATAACCTTCACCTAGATTTCTTTTACATGGTTTCCGGTCTTGACACATACTGGGGTATCCGGTCAGCGTTTGTTTTGGATTGAAGTGCGAGCATTAGTCACAAATATTATTGTAGTTACCTATATTATAAATATAAATAACATAATATGTGACATTGAGAAATGTCTTGACATACATGTCCTGGGAACATAAGATAAAATATAGTAGCGAGTATGACATATATATTGAAGTTATGGCAACATTTTATAACGTAACATTATATATTATGTTTAACAATATTTGTGATAAAATATTGCAATTGTCTTTTAAAAATATTTTACTGAAATTACCTATTATTGCTAAAATTAATTGATATTCTGTCAATACCGGTTATTTCGCTTTTTTAAATATTAATTTCCTCAAAATGATTTGTTTCTTGTCATGTCACGTCTACCGCGCGAAAACAGAATTGGCAAACATAGCTATCAAATATGTAGGTTCTATAACATTTTTCGTTTAATCATCAGATATGATTAAACGAAAAATGGATGACCAAAAATGTTTATTCGTTTTGTTAAATTAGGTAAATATTGATTTCCGATCGAAAGCTTTCGCCTAGCACTGGTTCTGGTATCACTGGAACATATAATATCGAACTAAAATAAATGACTACACAAGTTCCGATACATGTTTATTTATTTTAGCACTTCTCATTCAAATTAATCATAAACTAGCACAGGAATGTAAGCGTTCCAATTATAAAGTATTTAAGTCTATCAATACTGGTTATTATCACCGTCACCCTATTCCTGTGCACTGCTGGATCAAGGCCTTTGATCTGTAATACTGATCAGAAACATTATTTACTCCATACATCGACAAATTGAAAGTTACGACCCGATCGATCAAATACCGCGGGATAACCAATTTCTTTTCACGATTATACAATCTACCATTGCACCTAATCGCCAGCGCAAATGTCGTGGGATGGTAACTCTAAAAATGAATACCAATATTTCATAACGGCCTGGTTACATTCGATTGCATTGTTAACATATTTTTTCTATTAACAAAGATCTCAGTCATAGCGTTATTATCTATGTATTATTAAATCTTGCGTCAGCGGTTAACTCTTGGTCAGATGAATTAACGACAGCTCAGCAAGATTGTTATATGACAATCATTTTAGACATTAATTGAGCATATGTTTAATTTAATTTAAGATGTAACTCTTCGAGCTTCCCACCAGTCAATCACGCAGCCGGTCTTACGTTTGTCTAATACATATTTTAAAAAAATTAACTAGTCCTAGCTTTATCAATATGTCATTGCCGGTCAATGTTTGGTTGGGGGAAAAAGAGAATTTAGAAGGTATCTGGCTAACGTTTATACGAAATAGGTGACCAATTTTTCCACGTAACCTTTTATATACATATTTCTAGGACTTTTTTGTATATACCTCAAGAGTTTCATAAGAGCACGCATAAGCAATTTATCATAACCAGGACTGAGTGCTTAAAACACCCCCGTAATTCGAATCGCTCACGAATGACAGTATAAAACACTTAATATTCCATTTCTATCATTGCAATACGACGGTAAAAAGTCTCGCTTCGGCTTACATTGCAGAGCGGAAAGTATACTATCATTTCCCACATAAAACAGTCATAATCATTCACGATGACAATTATCGTGTCGCAAACGTAGTGGGTTATGTAAGCGAGTAAACGCTGTAGCCAATTATCCAGCTGATCGTAGGAGAACAATAGTATTGCATTTTTTGCGTGTGTTACTAACGGCGGAAAGAATGGTCTTAGGCGGCAGAAGGAATAGGGCAGATAGGCTGTGGAACATTATAGTCATTTAATAATCTCATATGACTGAGATTTGCTACGTCACGCTATGCTATCTCCGAAGTTTTAATTTATACTGATTTATACGGAGACAGTCTCCGCCGCGACCTCGCTGCAAACGGCGAGAGCTCATGAGGAAGGACCTCGTACAGGTCCGAAACTAGTCGGGTCATCCCAAAGAAACGCACGTGAGTTAAGACTGCACATATATAATCATGTGTATAAATACTCAGGGAACATTTAATACTAATACATAAACGTAATATTACGCCTGTAATCCCCGAAGGGGTAGGCAGAGGAGTGTAGTACACTCCCACGTTTCACCAGTTACAATTAAGTTCCATGGAATAGGTGGTTATCCTATTGCACCGGGCATGATTCTAAATTAGAAAAATCCAATAGCACCCGACCCGGGATTTGAACCCAGGACCTCTCGATCGGCAGTCGCGTTTGTAACCACTCGACCAACGAGGCATAGTAATACATATATAGGTATACCTATATTTCTTAATATGTTAACTTCGATACATAATTCATTTTATTATCAGACAATGAAAAAAGATTTCTCTCCATTAATTAAATATTTGTCCTGAGTGTAAATCGAACCAACAGCCTCCGGCTCAGCAGTCAGGACGTAAACCAATGAACTAACGGAGTCTTCGTTATGTGTGACATGAATTTGTAAATGTCAAAAATTTTCATTTGTTAAATTGATATCTATTACTCAAAATGTAGCATTAACTTAAACGTTATAACTTAACACTTTTATAGGAGACATGTGCAAAAGTAGGACATTAAATGGATTAATAATGATTATAATGATGATGATAATGAAAAATTAAGTCACTATGTAACAATCAAATCAGGGTTTTTTGTATTTCGCGTTGAAATTATAGTATCTACTATATTTTCTTTGTACTATAAAATTATAAATATCAAACTGGTCTTATCTTGGGGTCCACCGTTAGAACCGGCTAACTTTTATTAGCCTCAATATAATTATATTTTTATTTGCGTAAACTTTCATTTTGTCAATGTACATTTGAACTCGATAACCTTTTATAATTGCACAATCCAAGGTCTCTAATTTGAGACGTCAAACGAAATTGTAACCGATCATTAATTTTTATTACGACCGCTTATGCTACTATTATTATGTTCTCTATATTTAGTATTATTACTAAGTACTGCGATGAAATATAGAAACGGATGCCAGAAATAGGAATTAAAAATATGATAGTTTTCTTTTTGGCCAGTCTCTCGATTAATAACATTATCTTTGGGTTCTACGACGCACATTCATATCGCAATCATAATTGCTATGGTTATCATTGCTATCATATAACCTTTTATCGGTTCACTGCTGGAGATGGTTTCCTCTTACAATGAGAAGGTTTAAGGCCATATTATGCCACACTAGCCAAGTGCGGGTTTGTTGACTACACATATCCTGTTCTTCCTGGATGGATGGCATATTAATGTCGAAAAACACTGCTCAAAGACGAAGAAGGTTCAGTGACCTAAAGCCTCGGTCATGGCAGTCGATTGCAGCGGTAACATTGCACAATGACGGTCACCGAGTTATGTAATGCAATACGTAATATACACATCATTCATCATCACGGGTAATTTGATTGTACTTAGGTTTCGTTCTGACTCTGAAATAACATTACGTATTTGCTTATTAAAGTAAATGTAAGGAGAATCTTTTATAACATGGTTTACGGGTAGGACATACAGTTCGAAATGATAACAAAAGGAAAGATGGAAACAAAGGTCGAGGAATGAAATTAATGTATTCAGGAAAGAAGTAGGAAAACCCACATTGTGATGGCACCGAACTGATCGAGAAAGCGTCAACCGATATTTATTACGTCCAAAAGGGTATCTGGAGTGCCTGATGAGCGGTCTAAAAATATGCCAAAAATCAAAGCACTGAATTAAAATGGGCTTACGTGTAAATTTTGTTTAGTAAACAGTACTTAAAATGGAACCTACGCCATTTGAAGGTAATAAATAACCCAACCAGTACGCTGGGTGGCAGACAGCCATCGCGGAAAACGAATGCACTAATTTATCATCATTTGCGTTGTAACATTGCAACATCATGTGAAACTTGAATTTTTGGAATCTAAGTCCTAAGATCGTCAATATAGATTTGTATTTCATGTTAAGACTATAGTGTTCGAATCGTTCGGTGATTTTGTTGCTGCAAAGCGACATTAACCCAAACTTTGTTGTCGAAGGTGAGCTCACTGACAGTATCGACAATTTGACGAAAATTATAGAGCTGGTTATTACCAGCACCACCCGCATTATCAGTATTACATTATTATGTACAGATGTACGAAGATTGATTGCCAAGTAATATTGATGGCGACAACACGCTCATATATTAGAGTAAAATTTAATTATCTGTGTGTATTTTAATAATTGTATGGATTTTCGTCATGCAGCCACCTCATGTATCCTGATTACTGCCACATACATGAAAACCTTTGAGTCCAATTTCAGCTGCGATTAAATATTTGCAGAATTCGGTTACATATTCATATATACAGGAACCCTTGATTTTTGTTTAAATGCCACGTCCCTTTAAAAAAACTTAGTCTGCATTATAGCAATAAAAGTGCTATTTTGGAGTTAAACATATTAATCTGTATTATTTTTGTAGGTAAGTTTATGAAGATTCTGTCATCTTAATAACCTGTTATACATATAATTAAAATCACTCATC
>DWFV01000894.1:0-12438 GCA_018246775.1 Parelbella machaon machaon
TACATATATACATAAACATATCTGATATTGTTCTTGATAAGACTATGATATGTATAGATTGGAAACCGCCATTCAGCATTCTTTATTACATTATACAAACGATTTTCAATATTATGTATGACTAAGGAATAGAAATCGTCTAATAGATAACATTTTAAATAAATCGTAAAACAAATACAGATTACCATCGATTTGGCAACAGAAAGGCACGCTGATGGCTTCCTCGGGAGGTGCGTTTTACTTCATAGAGCAAGTAATAACTAGAAGTTTCATATTAGTAATATTATCCCCGAAGAGGTAGGCAGAGGCACTACACTTAGTGCACTCACGCGGTCCTCCAGTTATGTTTATGTCCCACAGTGGAATAGGTGATGAGTCAATTCCCATACACCAGGCATAGATCCAGACTCCGAGCGACTATTAGAAATTTCTAATAGAAAGATCAAATAGCATAACCGGGATTTGAACCCAGGACTTTTACCCAGGACCCAGTAACAAAGCATTTAAATAAATTCATACAGAGAATACGTACAAAAATGTAAAATAAACGTATAGCGCCAAGTGACCAAAGGCTTAAAGAACCATAGTAAGGCATTTCTCAAGATATTACATATCTATGGTGCTGTCGTCGTTGCGACACGACAGCGATTAGCGACACGATGACGATTAACGTCACGCACTTGGCACACTAGCGTACGACAATTGTGACATTTCTGATGGCCTATGTGCCCGAGTCGGACTCATTATATCCTTTACATGAAACTGAGTACCTCCGTCATCATCGTCATCGTCGTTTAACCCTTATCATTCCGAGATAAGATTTATGTCCGACAATAAAACGATAAAAGCGTTGGTAATGATAAAAAAGCAGTAAAACTAGCCAGAGTGAAAGGTGTGAATTCTCGTGAAATGCATCATACATTTTATAGGAAAAAATGTCAAGTTCTTTTTGGTTCGATGTACGAAAAGTCGGAAGGAAATATCTTTAGCACAACTCTATAGGTATAAATGCATCAAGCTTAATTACATATACATGTATTTACATGAGTATCGTTCAGCAACGGTCTTAGGTATATCCTTTCCTAACATTTATCAAATGCACTAAGCACTTTTGCACTAAGAAAGAACAAGCAAATATGCAAAACAACTGTTAACGCTGTTTTTTATAACAGTGTCAAATTCGCTCCATTTCTATTTTTGCGCAGTTGCAAACACTATGCGAATGTTGATGAATACGGGTGTCAAGAGAGACCAATCTTACTTATTTGAGAAGAGAGTGATGAATCTAGAAGAACCAAGTGCTTCGGACTCGGTGTTCTCAACCTACCCTGCAACAAAGCCGACGCGATTATATAATACATACATACATACATATCTTCACGCCAGGTCCCTTACGGGGTAGGCAGAGAGCACGGAGTGCCAAATATTATTATTATTATATAATAATAATAAAAATACTAACAAAGAACAAGAAAATCACAAACAACTGCTACCGAGCACATGACAATGTTTTTGTTGCAACGAGATCAAAGTTGTTCCATATTGATATTGGCGAAGCTTTAAAAATAATTTAATGCAATTGTTCTAAAGTTGTTGATAGTTATAAAATGTTTATGGGGCAATGTTCTTTAAGGCGAAGGTACAATCCGGTGATCTAGTCAAGCCGTAACGGTGTAAACAGTGCGACAGAGAGAGAGGCGCGCCCTTCGACCGACTCCGGTTAGAGGTTCCGGTAACGGTGACGGAGCGGACTACAAACTGTCGGATACGGCACTCGACGATTATTACAAATAACATGCTTAAGTATAATAACGACAAATGTATAATGCGAATACTATATAATGTTTTGTGACTGTCGATTTTATTTATCGACCGATTTATCGATGTCGACGACTTTATTTTTAATTGTGGTTAACCAGTCTAGTTATAACTACTTTTTGCGATTGTTTAATCAAAGAGAATCAGATGCTTTACAGTGGGAAAAAATCAACTGACATAGTACGAACACAGACTACGCACACAGAATAATTGAGTATTTAAAAGCACCGTCCATTTAAGTGACGTATTTTGTACGCCACGCCAGTATGACACATAGCAGTATGGACATACCTCCTGTAGGTAATTAAAACCTCATTCGTTTATACTATATAGATTATCTTACAGATAGTATGTTAAGTAATTTATAAAACGGCATTGGAAAAGAATAGTAGTAATACGTAGTAACGGAACGTTTTATATTTGCCCTTGGAAATATGTACGCTATATAAATTGATATAATTTAAAACGCACAGCTCGCCTCCATTTCCGGTTGCAAATCAAAATACTCGATTAACGTATTTTGTATTGCTAGGTTTTTGCATTCAATCATATTTTTTGATTTTAATTCTTACATGTATTAATATATTAAATTAATTAAAGATATCTTATAGTATTTACGCGATTGGTAATGAATACTGACAATTTTATTTAATCACTTGACATGTGTCACAAAACTAAGTATATAAAATATAATTCGTACATTGTGAAATACTGCTTTATGGCTTTCTCAAGTATGTAAATTTCCTATCAAGGAAATTCTTGTCAGATTTTAAGATTAATTGTCAGTGTGTGTACAAGCTCCAAAAAACATTATACAATTTAAAATGTATTGAATTCTAATGTATTGTTTCATTCATTAAGACTTCTTCCATGAGTAATATTGTTATGAGGTAATTGGTAGTCGCTGCTGTCTCCCCACCCAATAACGAAAATGGCGTGATGATGTACTCGTGTAATAATAAATCATTAAAATAATACTTTAAATGATAATAAAATGACAGTATATAATTATATCTTAAGATTAATCTTAAGATTAACGTACTCACGTACTCTTAGGTCTTTAGTTTTCTGAGCAGTTATTTTAGTGAAAATGACAACAGGATTAAAGTCACACGAAAGGACAATGCGTCCATTGTATATGTCAAGGTTCTGTGGTCCGCCTTCGTGAAATGTCAGCGTCATATCGGTCTGGTTACCATGCTTTTACCCTTATTGCTGTTATTGTCTCCGGTCAATGATCTCATATTTAATTATACACCCACATAAAGAAAAATCTAACACTAATGCTAACTGCGCACACATTAATATAACTATACTAATCTGCGCTTACAATAATATAAATCAACTAAACTGTACTAATATTAATTGGGTTAATGATACCAATAGTCTTGATAGTCTATCTACGTCCGCATTGTTCCTGCTACAATCGGCGGGAGCTCTTGACGGAGGATCTCGGATAGGTCGGGCTAGGCGATCCCAAAATAACATTAAAAAGATAATAATTCATATACAAATTCAATTCCAATAGATGAAACCCCATAATCCATCTAGTAAGTATACTTAGGCATTACTTAGAAACGCTTGTTATCGTTGTTACATAGAGGGTTAATAAATCCTGTGTAACTATTTTGATGTCTTAAAACTATTATAAAATCTTAACACTACAAATAGTTTTTCTCTACATGGCACATACTTAAATTGAATGAACTTCGTACATTGTTGTAGGTATCATTCAGTCTTTGGCTTGAGGCGCCTCGCCGTCTATGGTAGGTAGATCGCGAGTAAAATGTCGACAAAAAATTTCTATCAGTCTTTATTTTAAGAAAAAAAATTGTTTGCAAGCCCGTTGTTACCGAAAACAGCTAATGATGTATGGTTTAAATGAAATTAGATCGATCTTTGGATTTTGGTTCAACATTTCTGCCTTTATATGACGAATGTACCGTCATTGCCTTTCTCAATTTTTTTACCACGTGTATTAATTCCAGGGTTTCGATTAGCGTCCTATTCAATATATCAAGAGGTTTTACTTTCAAAAACATAAATTGAAAAAGAAGTCCTATTGATAATTATCTTTTGTTTATGGTGTTCCTAAACATATAAATATATATTTAACATGGCTATGTTTTTTAAAAAGGAAATCCAGAGCGCATTCCTAATTTAATCGCTATCGCTTACATCTCTGGAAAAGACAAGCGTATTATTTATATTATCATAAGCATGATTTTATGTGGCAAATGAAAACTTACGTGTCGCATAATATTCGGTTTACATATGATTTTGCGAAATACGAAGTAAGTTTTAAACTATAAAGTTACCCATATTTTATTTGCTAAGAGTATTTATCCTTTTTAAAATGTTAACAGTGTAGTTGGAGGGGATTTATTTAGTAGGTACTGGGTATTGTTCAAGTTTAATCATATTTATTACGTAATATCACACCTGTATTTCCCCATAGGTATCTACTGGTCAGGTAGAGCAATGTAGTACACTGTCACGGTTCACCAGTTAAGTTAACGTCTGCTCCTCTGCCTACCTCTTCGGGGATTAAAGGCGTGATATCACGTTTTAAATTAAAATATATCTACAGAACCGGTAGAGTAGGCCAGTTCTGGAGTGGAGACCGCGGCTCGGCAAACGTAGTGTAGGACGGTGGGATGACGATCTGCGAAAAGTTGCAGGCAGATGCTGGATGCGGCAAGCCGAGGACAGGACGCAATGGCGCTCATTGGGGAAGGACTATGTCCAGCAGTGGACTGAGATAGGCTGATGATGATGATGACATAAATATATATTTATATGAAGTTATAGTGTATTAACCGTCTGTTTATCACGGTACAAACTCGGCTTAGTTTGACATCAGAGCGCCGCGTCTGAAAATGTTCCAAGATATTTTTTATTATCAATTTGGTTATTTAATAACCGGTTCGATAGTATCAATACATTATTATGGAAATGAACTTCATTAGTGAAAAGTCACTACCAGTGGACTGCAAGGTTATAGTTTTTTAAACCTACGAATGTACGTCGAAGTGTATAATAATGTTCATGTAAATTGCTAATGTGACTTTAGATTTCATAATCAATCATTAGGTTTTTGTTGTGTTAGTCACATGTATAATATGTTTCACTAGAAATGTCACTTTATTTAAACACATTTTTATATGATCAAGTTAGGTAACTTACAGGATAGGCAGAGAGTACAGCCAGAGAGTGGAGTAGAGCCTGCTGTGTTTCTTCTATATGTCAGTCTTTTCATTCATGACGTGACATGACAAAAATAAGTCAATTGTCAGCGTCAATTAGACTGTCTGATTTTGCGCTCTAATTTCTGGATAGAATTTAGTTGTGACGTACGTGAATTTTGTTTTTATATTAATTATTCGCTCTATGGCAATAAATTTTAACGGATTTAGCGATCTGAGGCTTTTTGCTTGCTTTGGCTTAACTCTGGTTATTCTTAACTTGGAAAAAACTGGTCATCATTCATCATCATCATCATC
The DNA here is from genome assembly GCA_018246775.1 of Parelbella machaon machaon. Taxonomy (NCBI): domain Eukaryota; kingdom Metazoa; phylum Arthropoda; class Insecta; order Lepidoptera; family Hesperiidae; genus Parelbella; species Parelbella machaon. The sequence goes on from DWFV01000894.1 coordinate 5,322, forward strand.
AGCCTACTCCCGTCCACTGCTGGACATAGGCCTCTCCAATGGCATGCCGCTGAGCTCGATCTTCAGCTCTTCGCGTCCAAAAACTGGTCACGTATACACAATTTTAATACACAAAATACGATGGTAACGATTAACGACCTAATCGTCAACTCTTATATCGTTCCACCGATGGGCACAACTATTCCTGAAGATTGTGAAGAGATAAGGCATAGCCTCGCTGGTCAAGCGCGGTGTAGCAGAGATCACATGCCCTAAAGAACATTTTCGATAAGAGTAAGATATACAGATTTACTCACGACATTTCCCTTCACATTAACATAACGACACACGACATCTCATCAGCTGACGTGATGCATGTAAGCTTATAAAAACAGAGCAATTGACATTCGAAGCGCCGCTTGTAAAATCATACTCGTCCATATAAGGCGAAACTCGCTACCGAATTGGTCATGTCACTACACATTTAGACAATTTTGTAACTGCAGGCGTGTTGGGGCCACTGTTACATCTTGCATTTCGTAATGTCGGCCGAACATTTTGGTCGTCCTCAACCTTAAAACTATTTGATTGCTCTTTAATTCATCACATTAACAAATTCTCGTTATGAAGTAATCGAAAACATTCGCGCCCGTAAGGATTTTGGTGCGTTTTGTGTTCACGCGACGAGCGCGATACGCCTTTTTTGTCGTGACGTATTGTGTCAAGAATTGGATTTGTTAATAGTTTGTTTAGTGAGCTTGATAGTGTTTATAACGCGTTTAATGTCAATCGAAGCTTAATCAATAAATTATAACAATGTACGAATAAGACGCGTTAAAAAATTGGATGAAAGATAGAAAAGATCGATAATATTGCGATTTTAGCGGAGATGATCGCAAAAATATTAAATCATAAATGAGAAATCTAGAGTATATAAATCTTAAATAAGAACTGACTCGAAATATAAAATAGTTCGTTAAAGCTGTAATGGGTAAAAAACGCAATCTAGAATATTGGAATGCTTTATTCAATAATTTTTTTTTCACTCGGTGGCTCAAAACTCTATCGTGAACCGTACCGAAATTTTGTAAAAGATATAAATAGAAACCTCTTTTAGCATAAAAAAATTGAATAAAAGATTTAAACAACATCCTCTTAGAATACATTGTTTGTATTATTTGAAAAAAAGGGGTAGATTTTTGATTTTATTCTGAAGCTCTTATATTTTTGCGACCGTAAATACTCTTACGATTCTTTTCAACGATTTCATACACAAAATATGATTACAAAATATAACATGTATGCCTATTACGAGTACTAAAGACAGTTGGGTATAAAGACCACTTGAAACACTAAAATTATGTAAAGGAACACACGTTAAGTGGAATTAATGAGAATTTTATTGCACTGCATGTCTTACATGCACTGATGCAACTATTAGGGCGAGCAGGAAACTTAACAACTTTAATATTTTTTTAACGTAACCTTATATGAATATTCGACTAGTAATTTTTAAGGGATATGAGTAATTCGCAAAGTGGCTGGCAGCAGTTGGATGCGACGAGCTGAATATCGAGCTCAGTGGCTTGCTATTGGAGAGGCTTATGTCCAGCAGTGGACGGAAATAGGCTGTTAATGATGATGATGATGATGATTAATTTAAGTTTTGCTTCAAACTACTTCTTTATTTAAAAAAAATGTCTTCTATCAGCACCGTAAATTATGATCCATCATCATCATTAGCATCATCGCCGTCTTTATTATCCAATGTTAGAGACGGGTCCCCTCTCAGAATAACAAGGGCTAATACTATCGTCCGCCATATTGATCTATAAATGATTGTCAAATATTAAAAAAACTTTGACTACTTTGCGAAAGATTAAATCGGAACACCTTGTTATGGAGAAAGCCCACAGTAACTTTAAAATGGGAATATTTAATTAATTTAGCGCCATAATTTGTCGGTGGTGTTCTCTGAATAGGACCCTGAATTGTACAACTGTCATAAGTCATATTGGGTATTTTGAATAAATTTCGAGTGCTTTCCCACTCAAGATCGACTGGTATCGTATTTATACATGACTGCAGTCTGTCACGAAGCCACCAAGGTTTGTTTGTAGGTCGAACTCGTTACTGCCCTAGTTTAACAATGTACTTATATACAAATGCATATTAATATTTCTGTTCTAATACTCGTATAATCACAGTAATCTGCTGAAGCAATGTGCGTTGGACACTTTTATCTATTTTATTGCTTCCCAGATACTCCACTACCGCCATCTATTAGCCTCTTGTTGGACTTGTGTTCTAGATAAATAGATAGCCTTCATTAAAGATTCAATATAATATATACATATGAATTTGTACATGTCAGTTCTGATGTAAGTAGAAACTGCCTCGTAAGTCGAGTGGTTGTAAAGTGCGACGGCTGATCGAAAGGTCCTGGTTTCGATTTCTGGGTCGGGTACTATGGGATTTTTCGAAAGCTCGAAATTTAGGTTTGCGTCCAGTATATGACAATAAGCTCATCTATTCCATAGTGGGACGTGGAACATTATAGGTGACTCGTGACAATGTACAATGCTCTACCTACCCCTTTAAGATACAAGGTCGTCAAGGTAAAAAAGACCAAGTGTAGGTATTATGACAATATATTTATATAAGGAAAATAATGCATGTAGGTATTTGTTTTACACAGTAACCAACCTTTAACAATTCTATCCATCTGTACCCTGCTTGCTCCATGTGATAGAAAGCTTCGTTCACCACTCTTCCCTAGTGAAGGTTTGGAATGATACAAATTATTGATCAACCCGTCTTCAGAAAGCTAATCTATTACATATTAAAATATATAATCTGTATTAAAAGTAGTATGAAAAGGATGTATCACTGGCTGAGATTCAATGAAATTAGTTCATGTTGAGCCCATTTTTTTACTTTAAACTAGGCATGAACTCACTAGGGCTAAAGGAAAGCGTGATATAAATGCTTTTTGTAAATATTTTCAAATAAAGAATGTTTTAAACTACACGAGGTTTCGAGTCTCTTAACTCCGTGCATCAATAAAATGAAGCAACGCTTACTAATATTAGCTTGCTGAACTAAATAATGCTAACAATATCTTAACTCCTACACATTTAGTGATTGCGAATAAGCTCTATATTGGAGCTTTCGATTTTCGAAATTCAATAATGATATCACTTTAGATGATGTTCCTTGACCTGAACGCATCAAAGTAAAAAAGAATGCGATCCAAAATATAACAGCTTATATAAGCGAAATCTTTTTACGGATTATACAATGCAATATTTATGACAACATCAGCTTTTTATTTGCAAGATTTTGTAAATTTGCAACATAATTTCAATTTATTCATAATGCTATACAAAATATATAAAAACAGGATATGTTAGACTTGTTATAATGGTATATCAACGCCAGGTTCTCTATGAGGTAGGCAGAGGGCACCTAGTGCTGAATATATGTATCCTTGCAGATTTAACGTGTTTCTTCTAAGTTCGTCACTATCTTTATAAGCGCACACTGATTACGACGACTTATCAAAATCAATCTCTCGCTGAATAAAAAAACTTAGATAAGTTTGTAGATATCAATGAGTGCAATCTACCTCTTTAGTATGTCATTAGGCTTCTTTCTTGATGAATCAAACATGCCCAGTAAACCAGTATTTGAATGTATTAATTCGTACTGCGACAGTATAAGTCGGTAGGCTCGTGAAAGGGCCCCAAGGTCGATCGCCCTGTCTGTATAATGACACGTCACCTTCATATCGTCAACGGAACGATTATTGTAAACCCGTTTAATTGATTATTACCAATGCATAATAGGAATCGGGTAATTATATATTTAATTGAAGCAGGAAGTTCGAGGTTGGCAGGCTGGCTGTGTGGGAGTTTTAGGTACGGTCATAAGGAAACGTGTTGATCGTATCGAACTGTAAATAACGGTTGTGGGCACAGCCAGTCTTATAGGTCGAAGTGTCCTGAGTCATCAAACTCAGGCTTTTACACCCAAAAAACACATGACTATCCAATGAATCTGCAGTACTAAATAAAACACAAGCGCGCACTTGAGAATGGACGAGGGCACTAATATATGAACACTACCCATACAGAGTTTGCTGATTGTTAGTCAATGAGATCGCATTAAGTCTTCAAGGTATCGCAGCAGTTGCTTTCCTCTCATATCGTTCACAGAGCACGTACGAGAACGGAACAGCTAGTGTCGACACCGCCGAAGGGCGAATCTGGCAAGTTGAACGTACCTCCTATGTACTGACGATTGACCTTACAGCACCGTTGCGGTCGCAATTCGCTAATGGTGTTCGCGAATGTAACACTGAAAACAGTAGCTTTTCGAAGGACAATCTTATCGGTAATGTATCATAATTGGACGAGTCACACCGCAAACGGTAGATTTACTAAGCGGGAGAGCAACGGTTCACCTTTTGTGAGGACTACGTGCCTCGGAGAGGATGCTATGCAGTCAATTCTAATTCTCTTATTAGGATATAAAGAATAAAAAAATATTAAAAAAAAAAAATTATCTTATTATAGACATTAAATAATAAGTCTTTTCTTAGTATCTGTATTCAACGTAACTTTGTGACGTTATCATGTTACTAACCTGTCTCATCCCAACTGGAACAGCATGGTGCAGGCTTCTCTCTATATCAGGAAGAGCATTCTACACTTGTCGGTCCATTGTCCTAATTCCATCGGACATTTAGATGCTCATCTTGCTTTCATATCACGAACCAAATCAAGTTCTCTCCGAAGCAGGCGATAGTGACACATATTGCCGCTATTACATAAAAACTAAAATTCCTCGCGAACGCTTAGCATTCTGCGCACGTACGCGATCCACGCGATAAATTTTAAATGCAGTTTCCCGCATACCTGCTTTATAGGATGTTTATGTAATTGGGAAGCGGTGTTACGCGTGTGGTGACGTCACAGCGCGTCATTCAAAATAACGTTACTTTGATGACTTGTTGGACTAAAAAGGGCTAAAGAATAATAATATACGTCTGATGAAATCGTCCACCGCTCCTTTATCGTCCAATGGTGATCACGCGTCTCCTCTCACAATGAGAATGGTCAATGGCTACAACGCAGGCCAAATGCTGGTTGACGGGCTAAAGAATAGATAAATAAATACGGACAAGGGCCATACACAAAACCATCTGATTTTTAATCGGAAAGAGCCTTTGCAACGTAATATATGTTAATTGTGAAGATATTTTATATGCAGACATAAAACAAACGTTAACTGTGTTTATCACACACACATTTCTTTGTGTGATAACACTAACAAATTAACCGGCTCTCTACCTTTATAGCTATATTTAAAAAAAAATTATATCTTTTATTTCTAACGTATAAAAATTAAAGCATTAACAAAAAAATCTCAATGTAAAAGTGAACAACCCTGATTTAGGAAAACATTGGTCGGTTATGGTTTATAGCTTGCGGTGGAACATTTCTGATGATAAGTATGTCAACTGTACGTTGTCGAAACCGGCTTTACTTATATGGTTTAAACTGTCATCAGGATTTATTTTGTCCGTCCGATGGGTCTGATAAAGTGGTCACTATTCTTTGTTACCTATTAGACAGTATTTTTTTTAATGTATGTTGTTTTACCAAGCCGAGGGCAGGGCGCTCTAATGTTCATTTGGAGAGGCCTATGTCCAGCAGTAGACTGAACTAGGCTGATGATGAATGATGAATGAATGATTTTGTTTTACACATATGGATGTAAACTTTTGGACTTTATATTTGCGTTTAATATCTTGGTGTGCACTTATAATATTCGTCGCTTTATTTCTATTTTGTACCTCTCAAAATGTATTTAGAGGAAAAAAAAGGGTTGAAGCTCCGGAATTCTATTCAAAGTCATCAACGGTCACCCATCTCAAAAACTGACCGCGCCCGACGTTGCTTAACTTTACGATCGCTTTGCAGATCGCTTGCGATCCACAATCGTGACAGGGCTGCGAGCACATCTGTATTATAAAATATTATTATTATGGTATTGTCACGCTAGGATCATTACGGGGTAAGCGGAAATTGCCACGCGCCAAATATCACTATCCTTATAGACCTGACATATTCTGTCTATATTTTATAAAAACCCTAAATAACAACATGAAAAAATAGCAATACCTAATATGTAACATATTATTTCTGATTTACACAATATAAATATTGGTATTGAACTTAGATTAGGTGCGATGACGCGTAGGTCCAATTAGATCCTATCTGGAGTGATTAATTTGATCCTATTCAATAAGTGTTTGTCAAGAAAACGGGAGAGAATCATGAAAACTGCTACGGGTACTTGTAATAAATAGTGATCATAAAGTTATTAATGCTTATCTGGTTATCAAAAGGCCTTGTATAATTTTATCTCTACATATTATCGTTATTAGGAATTAACATAGACAAAATTAGTTAACTCGATGTAGCTTATAAAGAAATAATAGAGAATTAATGAGCAATCCTTGAATAACTCGGCCATACTGCGATTAAATGCAATACAATACGTTAGAGAGCTTACAGAGTTGCGATTTTTCCGGCATATCTAGCGTTGCGCAAGCGCGCTTAGCTGCGATTATTCGGTCGGTTGACCGCTCGTTTGCACATTACTGGAGATAAGCGAATTTGTATAATTATAACTATCTGACACTTAGCGGGAACTAACTTACTTTTGTAACTAAGGTAATAACTAAAAAAATAACGTAAATTACGCACGTAGTCCCCGAACGGGTACACAGAAGAGTATAGTACAGTGACACGTTTCACCAGTTACCAAATACTATTACCAAATCTAATTTAAAAAATCCAACTTAGAAAATTCAATAGTACCCGACCTGGGATTCGAACCCAGGATTCCTCGATCAGTAGTCGCGCTTTGTAATCACTTGACCAACGAAGTAGTCGATATTACAAAAAATGAAGTTACGTATAGAATGTTGATGCGTTAATAAATAAAATAAATAAATATAACGTGGATGGATGTGTTAATGGATTGTTTTGATGGATTTCCTTAATGTTTAAAATTTTTAATTTATTTTCAAAATAATTTAATGCCAACCAAGACAGACAGATGACAA
>DWFV01000895.1:0-12438 GCA_018246775.1 Parelbella machaon machaon
GGATAGGATAGGTGACGCCTATGTCCAGCAGTGGACGGGAGTAGGCTGATAATGATGATGATGATGACGATAAAGGGATAAAGGCCTATATCATCAAGAGGTCTGCCAGAAACATTCAATCCTTTGACATCCAGAAGTTTCAACTATAATTTGGTAATGATTATTAAAGTCGAGCCCCTATCATCTCTATCGAAATAAGAAAAAACCTTTGCCATATGTCCTGGCTAGGCTACCCTAACAAGCATTTTTAACGCATACAGGATTGGTAACATGACGTACTGTTTTGAATACAATGCACGTGATTGACTTACAAGAGAATTTAACGTATACATTACGTAAATTTTTTATCAGTACTAGCGTTTTAATAACCCGTTAGTTTATTAGATGTTATTCAGTTTTAAATATTAGTACAGCGACATTAAAACTAAAGTGTCCACCTGCGACTCTACGTAACGTGCCTTTTAACAATGGAGGGAAGTGCTAGTAAAATTAAATGGTTTTTTACTGTAATATTATAATACTTTTGTTACATTATGTTACTTTATTATAGACTGCCTCGTTGGTCGAGTGGTTGCAAGCGCGAATGCTGATTGAGAGGTCCTGGGTACGAATTCTGGGTCGGGTACTATTGACTTTCTAGTGGAAATTTCTAGTAGTACTTCAGAGTCTGCACCCGTGACCGGTCTATGGCAATAGACTCACCACATGATGCATATGGGACGTAAAAGTAACTGCTGAAACGTGGGGGTGTATTGCACTCCTCTGGATACCCGTTCAGGGATTACAAGCGTGATGTTACGTTACATTATGTTTGCGATTACTATTTGATTATCGATTTCCGTATTCACTTGTGAGATACCTTTAATATATATTTTTTATTTCTATTACAAAATTGTCACCGATAACTATGTACAGAAACGTCGACCGTGCGTATATCAATTCGTCTGCAGTACTGCATAATGGTTAGGAGAGCATACTTCAGCCTGCTAAATGGGTATAGCTCATGGGTATGGATCCGACAGTGTACCTAATAGTTACGAGAGAACACACATATTGTGAAGCCTGCTAGATAGGTACAATTGTATGTTCTGACGCAGTCCTATTAAGGGTGGGTCAACATTAAGTCGGACAAGGCGGTGCTAGCGGTACGTACTGGCGGGTAGACGAGCAAACATTGAGATCGCGTGTACGGTACCAACGCTCGTGGAGTATTGCTCGTGTACAAACATTTTCCCGTCCAACGAACGGCGTATACTCACGAGGTGACCGACGGTGGGCTTAAAGTTTTCATACTTAATCCGTCTGTATTATTTCGAGTGTAAAATATAATTAACCGCTGTATCGCACGCAGAGCATTCGCCTTGCAATGTTGCCGTAATAAATTTTATATGTTTATTACCTATTTTGAACATTTATTGTCAAACATTTTTCATCTTAATTACTTTTGTAATATATTTTTTATATTAATTTCCTTTGTTGTTACTCCAGCCGTAGGTTCCGTAGGTCAATGTGAACAGTAAATTTCGAAAAAGTATTCAATTCGTTCTGCAAATGTCAGCAATGTTCCGCGGTGAATTTGACTTGAAACCGGCCCGGGAATTGGAATAATCTCCGACAATCTGATCACAAACTGGCCAGAAATTGTACTTACTATAGCAGCTGGTAATTTACATATAAACTTTTATCTCCATATGCATATTTATATAGGTATAAAAATATCAAACCATACACGTAATGTAACTTTATGAACATCAATGTAGCTTTATCAGAACATTTTCTCTACTCAAAACTCTACTTTTCAACCCGTCGAGTGGCATAACCCGCAAAACATCCGTTTGTTTAGAACTTGTGGGACAAAGTTATGTTTGTTAGTTACTGTAGCTCGTAGACATTGGAATCCAAATTAAATACTCCTTTAGAGATTGTTCGCATTTGCAGCGCCGGGATTGAGCTGAAATTGCTGACGCCATACTGAGAAACAGTATGTTTGTCTTCAATGCTTATCAGCTGGCACACAGGAATGCAAGGCGCTGTTACATTTGCGAATAGAGGCTACGCTATTTCTGCTTTCGGGAATAAACTCTAAACGGATGCTGCCACCTACTGGTATCTTAGTAATAGTGATATTTTGCTTGCACGAGAGTAACTTGATGTTTCTATGTAGGTAATATAAACGCAACATTTTGCCTGTAATCCCCGAAGGGGTAGGCAGAGGGGTGTGGTACACTCCCACATTTCACCAGTTACGCTTACGTCCCATAGAATAGGCGATGAGCCTATTGCCATATACCGGGAACGGATCTAGACTGCGAGTCACTACTATAAATTCTAAATTAGAAAAATCTAATAGTACTCGACTCGGGAGTTGAACCCAGGACCTTTCGATCGGCAGTCGCATTTGCAACCATTTGACCAACGAAGTAGTTCTATACAGGTGCTTACATATATAATGTTACCCCTGCATTATTGTTGTAAAACTGCGATATTTAATCTCATAGCACGATATTTACTCTTTTAGTAAAGGATCATAAGTTAACTCTATTAGTTCTCCTGCTTCGTCGTCGTCGATCCGCAAAGGGAAAGGTAGCACAGTACACGCAATCAGGTTAAAATATATCATCTATCATAGTAACTATACGTTAGGCATAAAATACAGATGATTGAGATGCACAGTGCATAGGTTGCTTAACAAACCACTGCGACCGACACCACAGTTACGACACGCGGGCATGTGTCAGTACACATGTACACGTGCCCGCAAATCGATACAGCCAATAAACGATGAGCATTTTGATCACTGTATTGAGAATGGATTCTGTTAACTTGCAAAATAGCGCGTTCATACCTGTTTCTACCGCTATTCAGCAATACTTGTATTGTTTCTCATGTTAGTGCAAGTTGATGTATACGGATAACAATTCGCGTAAAATGGTTGTACATACTACTTTTTATTTCTTCTCAGTTGAAATTTGTGGAAACGGAAACGTCAGTAGCGATCACGGTAGTAAGGAAGTTATTAGGCACAAGGTATTTAGTTGACCTATGTTTCGTCGTAAACGATTGCAGTTTGTTTGCCGCTGACTATGGTTTCGTTAAAACCAAGATACTACCGCCTCGGATGAGGTCTGTCCTACCAATATAGGCATTGATAACGGATCAGCGTAAAATCTACCTGTTAATAAATTACTATAGTCTTCCAAAAAGGCGTTTAAAGATCACTTTGATGCTGGCGACGCACCGGAACTACTTCCAGTCTTGAAAACGTTCAAATCAACGCCATCAGGTGGCCAGTTGGCCTGTTTGTCGTTCTACGCAATAAAAGATAACTTTAAAGTGATTTACTGCACCTGCAGTAAATCTGCTTATCAGTGCCAGTAATTTATTGTTGTCTGTCTGAACGGTGTCTTAACGTAGTGCTTCCGGAGCTCGCAACAGACATTAAACTGTCTGCTGTCTGTCTCCGCGAATGGCGAGTGACAGTCAATGCGTGGTTATTTTTCTTGCACCATAAATCTGACCCGAATTGCTTTTAGGTGCCGCTGTGTTTATTGGGTGAAGAGTCTTGTCCTTATATTGCAGAAAAAAGTTTGTTTATATCTAACGAGATTGTTAGTCATTTATACCCTATTAATTACGTTTTAGTGGCAATGTTTGATACGCCCGACTGCTAGAAATGTTTTATACAATTCTATTTGTAAGTTGTCTTAAAGACAGAAATTATGACATTGATTTCCGACTGCAATAACCTTAATTCTCTTTTGTTGCAGGATCCCAAAATTCGTCATGTGGTTCTGATTGGATCCCAGGGTTCGCTTGAAGAGAAGACCGTTACGGTTTGTTACGGCATGGACTTCGTCAACATCACCTTTATCAACTTCTGCTGCACCAGGAAGGAGATAGCACGGGTTGGCATTTTATGTGTACCGTTGTATTTTTGCAAGGTACTTTATTGGTATTATATAATTACATTAGATTCCTTACGGGTTATGCAGAGAGCACCGACGGTACAAATATATACAGGCACGTTACTTCCGAAGGAGTTTAAGTTAGTTCATTTGACTTGAACGCTTTGAGATTTGTTCGCTTGAATGTAGACGTTGGTACCTGATTCACTGAATCTCCTTGTTAGCTTATTACACAGAACCCTAACTGACTTTCAAAACTCGGTGTCTATCTCCGCTACATTACTTAATTCATAGTCCCTTGCGTTTTCCCGGGTCTAATTATGTACGGCATTTTGCTATTGGTCCCTGGAGACCGCTACATTGTAATTAATAATATAATCGTGATGAAAGACCGTCATAAGTTAACAAGTCTCTGCAGTGAACGAGTAGGTAAGTACAGTCCCAGTAAAAGGAAGAGGAAAAATAATAGTTCTATTAACACTCTCTTACTGTACTGATATGTTTTAGATTTAGAACAAGCCAGGCATCACTATAAAGCCTAGTTTATACGCTAATTATTACCAGATATAATGAAGTATCAATCCGAAAATAATTCATTTAACATACAATCTACAGCGTTTTCGGTGACATGTTCCTTCCCATCCCGGAGGACTAATTTAGACGGCGGGTGTATACACGGCCGTAATGGAGTAGACTTGACGAAGTGAAATATTGCGACCTCCAAACGCTGAACCTATTAAAATCTCGTCGGGCGCGTGTGTCGAGTGTTGTCTCCGATGTGTTACAATTGGAGTCAATTCGCGCCGGGTTACGGGCTATTATAGCATCTAATTGCTGGCAATTACTGCTACATTGATTTAACTCTCGATTTATTATGTTGTGGAATCATACACGAACTCTTCGTGACATCTCTAATGGTGTTAAGCGTGTTAATATTTTTTAAGACTGTTTTCCCAACAATGTGACAGCGTGGTCTGATATGCTGATATATTTTCTATTGTTTGAGAGGAAACACCTAATTGAATTATGTACCGGATGGACTCGTTTTTGTTTTTTCGAGATTGTCCAAGTAGCTTCGGAGCTCTCGAAGGTCGCGACGGAGATTGCGCAACGTCTTCTCAGTCGGACGTACACGAAACTTTTATATAGCAAAATATTGCTAAATGTATCTAGTACTTAAAATTTTACAATACCAGTTTTTTGTTTACGGGGGCATAGTGCCGTTTCCTACGCCCTCCGATTCCCACAACGATTTCCGGCTACAAGTACCATCGTCCTTCCTGGGATCGCCACCTGAATAGTTTGAGCTCCCACTCTAGCCGCTCGCAACCCCGGAAGCCTCCTTTAAGTCGCTTCTTACGACAGGCGGAGATAGCTCGTATTCTGGTCCCGTGTTACGGGGACAAAACTTTTACAACACTAAATCTGATCGTAAATGTATTTTCAATGCATATCTTAATATCTTGATTGTACTTGCCTTGAATAAATTTTCTTTCAGGCAGTCAGATAGGCGAGCGTAATTTCTAGACAAGCGTGTTACATCTTAGTCTGCATCTCGCTTACCATCCGATGAAAATGCAACCAAATGCGAGCCTATTAAAACAAAACGGTTCGACATCTTCTAGGCTACATGCCTTTGTAGTACTTTTGAACGCAAAAAATAATAATCTAAGGAGAGATATTCGTTTCAATTTGAATGTTCAGCAGCTCGACTTAACTTTACCGAGTGCTGTTGGAAATTTCATTCGAATATTCAATTCCGAAGCTGAAGAATGCGTATTGTTTGACGACAGCGCTACCAGGCGTTCGGAATTGTGCTGTACCGGGCTTATGAGTTGTATGGTGATTGGTCGTCACTTATTTGGTATTGACATATAGGTAGTTATCATTTAGTATGTTTCGCTCACAGCCCTTCAAATCCTCAGCAAAGAAAAGCGTTTTATGAATTTCTGAAAACCTCGTTTTTTGTTCTAACGTTTGTTGGATTTTGAAATAGGAATTTTCCTTTCTTCTTTCATATGTTTTAGGCTATTTAATTGAATAGAGTACAAAAGCCCCAGAACATATTTCTGGTTTGTCTATATATAAATGTAAGTTTAATGAATACTGTTACGTACGTTTAAAAATACTGTTTTGGGCAACGTGCTCAAAAAGCTTCTATTTAAATTTTGTAATTTTAACGCTGAAACCCTGAACATATACGTTAACGTTATTTTCACGGGACGAAGCGTGTAAAATATCCGTCGCCGGGTTAGTAGGAGAATATAATATTTCAGACGAACTTACAAAAGTTACATTGTTATTGAGAACATCCATAGAGTTCCCGCCACGAAACGTCACATTTCATATATTACGTCATACAATAACCATGATTTTGAATGGACGGAAAAAGGTCAAGCGAGCAAACGAAAAGGTTGCTGGCGTAATGATAGTTCCGCCGTCGGATTTACAAAATTATTATTGGATGTTTCGCGAAAATGTATTGACAAGAATCGGTTTAGGTGATAAAATGAATGAACGCAAAAAGCTGGTCGTCGAGAGCGTTGGGCAAATTTTCGATGATATTAAGTGGACGTCGGGTGTTTGGGTGCTTTGTAATTTGTGGCCGTTCGCTTTTATCGCCGTAATGAATAGAAATTTTTACGGAACATCGAAGAGCAACACGATAATAAATTTCAGGAGTACTGATAGCGTACTAATATCTTTTTTTTCAACGTTGGCGATTTTTCCGTTAAAATTGATAAACCTATCAAATAACTTCATATCACCCTTGTAATTTCCAAAGAGATAGGCAGGGAAATGTTACACTTCCACGTATCACCATATCAGTTCATGTCCCATTATTTAATAAGTGGCTATAAAATTGCATTAGGAATATAAATTGCTGGAATATAGATAAATTTATCTATACATTGAATATAGATTTTTATTTAGTCTTTATGCAAGTGTTATTTAATATATTATCATTAGTAAATTAAGTGGAGGTTAGTTTCTGTTAAATTGATTATCTCTATTTTTTTATATCTACTTCGTACGTAAAATAATATAAAATATCCTTTGATTTCCATTAAAAATCTTTATATTAATATCTACTTGTTACTCGGTAGGTCCTTTGCGGAAACCGTAAATAATGCTTGGGTCTATTTCTTATTATCTATTTCATTGTTTTAGATGTCGATTACAAAAAGTGTTCTAAGCGGTCCTTTCCCCTTTCCAACATTCAAGCTATCTCCGTGTCCTCTGTAATTTCACATGTCAGGAACATTCCCAGTAAAACATTTTCTGTATCCCCATATCTTTTAAAATTAAATCATTCGAAACACAAATTTAAATTCATATTTGCTTCTTAAACAAATTAATAGCGATTAAACTGAAATGTTTAATTGAATATTTACGAAGCCCTTTTAGCTTTTTACTTTTTTAGCCCTGCAAGGGATCTGGTGTGATTTTATATTATTAATAAAATGTTTTATTTGTTGTTAGATGACTGTTAGTATATGTTGTTTGTAAAATAATGTTGAACATGTACATTATATGCATATCCCGCATGTGTCGAAGATATGAGTTTGAGATATGTCATGTTTTTAATTCAAAAAACTTTGGTTTCTGTAATGTATTATCACTATTGCTTCAAAACAGCAATCGAATCGCTCGATGCTGAAACGGAATGTAACAATGCACAAGATATTACTTCGCATTTCCGCGCGGAGGTGCCTCAAAATGTTCTAATTGTGTTTGTAATATTCCTATGTGTAAAGTAGACATACTCGTACAATTGTTCTTAATGCTTCACTAACAACAAACTTTTAACGAGCGTTACTAAAATTAAAACTAAACTAAGAAACTAAGCAAAGTTGAGCATAGAAACTAAACTAACGTCAAAGCAAAGCAAAGAAAAGCTAAGCTGAGGAACATTTTAGCGTTAATAACGAAACTATTATAATATTTATGCGTCTTGTTTTTGTTGACGATTATGAATTTACTTCTGAATTTATTAGCATTTTAAGATTCAATTAGCATGAACTTTTAAATCGTCAGTTTAATAGGTATGTAGGTACCTAAATGATAATGGCTCAAGTGGGTTGCAAATTAGTCTTCGAACGGAACGCTCGAGAGTTTTAATAATTGCCAAGAATCTGTAATTATACAGAATTGTGTACGATTGTAAGATTAAATATCACTCACTTGCATGGAAGCGAAACATTGTAAGGAAACACGCGCGTCTTATAATTATCCATATTGCCGTCCAAGGCGTATGAATTTTGCCGAAACACTTAACTACCATAGCCTACTATGGTTTTAATCTCTAGAGATCCACAAAACAGATCTTAGTCCAACAGTAAAATGGTAGTATGGTTGGTGAAAGTGGTATCTAATAATCGGGTAAATCATCTTATCGCTTATCACTCTTCATTATTATTTTCTCCATCATTACTTTCAGGTTCCGTTTCAAATTTATCAGGAAATTCATACAATATCATGATTGGCTTCAAAGCACGTCTTTGTGTCATGGCCTAACCGCTAGATTTGATATTGCGATTTCATTTTTAACTTGGCCGAAATCCAATCGTGAAGATTTTTCCACTTTGTTAGATACTGTCAGTAGCCCGAAAGTTTTTGCGTATATATGTAATATATAATAGTAGCGATAAGCTTTATGAAGCAAAATGTTTTCGGCTCGTCTAATAACTTATGTACCAATGTTATCTTCTCTGGTACACGTTTAAAGGCTTCTATAAATGTCACAAGCAGATCTGTATTAAGATATTTGTGTTTAATTAAAACTTAATTAGTCTGCGCTGTTTCTTGTGTTGGTCTCGCATTTCAATGCTTAAGGAATTTAAATGGATATTCGACGGTCAGAATGAATTCATAAATGAAGTTCCTTTACATCGTTTCATGACGTTTCTAAGCAATCACGTGTCATTATAACCGACATTATCATCAGTCGACAAGAGATTACTGATGGATTTGGGGTCATTATTTTCTCTAAATGGTCTGAATTTTGTAACAATTTCAGCTGCAATATTTTGTTTATTATTATTGTTTAAGCTACCGATGTTCGTTTCAAATTTTTATGGTCGAGTTATGCCGCGGTGCGGACGACCGCTCTTTTCATTATGAACAACAAATATTTGTATGCGTACATACTAGTATTGTTGACAGACAACAGTACACAAAGTAGGTAAAAAATATACACGTGTAAAGATACGTGAACCGAAATACAGAACCGCCCTTTAGTGCGACGTTTAATTACATTTTTAAACGCTACGCAACGTCCAGTCACTTCCGGTTCACTTCCTAGATCGTTGAGTCATACGATTTTACGGACTCGCAAATTCTCGTAACTTTGATGAAGAATTGTCAGCGCGCCCAATTTCAATAGTCTTTATATATGTATAACATTTTTATTGAATCATTAGATCCTAGAGAGTTCAATGATATCATACTTATGTTGAGAGGATATGATTCCGCTTAAATCGAGGAGTAGTCAAGTCGTTATACACCTACGTGCGCGGATTCTCAATTGTGTTTCTGGTTCCCCACATTTAGAACAATTTAGGACAATTTAGGAATTAATCAAGATATGTAGCATTTTTGACACAGGCCTTCCATGGCCTTTTCGATGACACTCTCCTATTCGAGCGAAATAAATTACAGTGGAACGTTTTCTTATATGGAGAAAATGATAGCAAAAAACGAAATTACATATTAAGTTATCAGTTACTCCCTTGATGAACACCGAAAACGGTTATAGCGAGCTCGAAGCCGAGAAAGCGCATAAAGCAAACTATGAGATTTATAATGAATTAAAGTTTTGAATTTTCATACTAAGTAGTAAGGTTGCGCAAAAAAATGATTGTTCTACGTGTATTGGTTGTATTTTATTATAGTCATGGTTAAAGATTACTCGTGACTGTCTCACTTTACATTTATGGTCAGTAGAAGTGGACTTAATGTAGAGCAAAAACAACTAAGCCTTATCTAACATCGTTAAGTCGAAAAGATCTAGGCTATCTTTTTATACAATAAGTCACACAAGAACACAATATGTAATTATTTACTTTA
Source organism: Parelbella machaon machaon (assembly GCA_018246775.1). Taxonomy (NCBI): domain Eukaryota; kingdom Metazoa; phylum Arthropoda; class Insecta; order Lepidoptera; family Hesperiidae; genus Parelbella; species Parelbella machaon. The sequence goes on from DWFV01000895.1 coordinate 9,975, forward strand.
ATCGTCGCAATTTGGTCACGATTTGTTCTACGTAAGGTTTTAAATTTAATTCTCGGGTTAACGCTTGTATCTTTTTGTAATTGAGCTCAATAAACTTTTGAACACTAGATATATAATGTATCACATGGAGAGCCATTTTTTGGATTGCTGATTGTCATAGTGGTCTGGCAAAACTCTCCGGGCTCGTTTCCCCTTAAAGATATATGTTAACGATGAATTTCGATGTTTTTTTCGGGTATAGACATTATTGTATTGCCAAGACACAAAAATCTAAGATAAATATGAGGCGGTATTTATAATATTAACATGTGAATTACTTGCGATTTTTTACTATTACTCTTACGTTGATGGTATTATCATATTCACATATGTAATCATCATCATCATCATTAACTTGTCTGAGTACTCTAGATGTAGATTGGTGCATTAGTTGTCGATAATAAAGTAAATTTATTTGTGTTTTTGTTAACAGATGTGGACCGACGAGCTGTTCGCGCTAGCGTACAACCTCAACCAGTTCAACAATCCCACCATCAAATTCTTAGAGAAGCTGCACACGAAGATCGTGCTTAAGGCCGACAAGTCCGGCAAGATTCTCGTCAAAAAGTGAGTGGCTTTGCATTTTTTCATTCTTACCTTTCGAAGATTAAAATATTGATCAATATTGGAGCGAAGTAATGAATATTGTACAATCACGTGTCGGAAAAGTTTCACAGTATTCTGAAAAATATAATGAATAGGAAGACTAAAAATATCTCTGCGGATAAAAGAAGTTCGGTATTAAAAGATTTATTTCAAATAATAAATAATTAAATCTGCTTGATTTACAAAAAAGAGTATAGAATTTTCAATTCTATATCGAAGTGGTTATGGTTAGTATAAGGATTGCCTAAATGATTATTTATATTGTAACAGAGCGTTAAGAGAGCAAATAAAATAATTCAGCATTGAGTAGTCAATCGCTCCGAGATAAATGTATCTTTGGCAACGTGTTTTATTGCGATAATGGTTCCATAAAAGTTTCCCGTGAAGTAATGGCGAGTTCTCGCGGAACTGGAGGTATGGCGTCAGCATTCTCAAGTCATTTATATACTTCTCCGACTCCCCGCCGGCAGGAGTCCGTACGATTTTAATGATGTGTCGACTGCCACAAACAGCTCTCTTCGTTATGAAAGCGTCTTAGAATGTAGTGCCTTTATATCAATAGTTACATTGTGTTCTATTATTTGCATTCACTGAACTTTTTCAGATTTTAATTTTGTAACAGCCTACTTACCTTGTAAATGTTGACTCATAATATAGTTAAAACATAAGTTGCCTCGTGATTTCCAATTAAAAATTCTGATATTCGTTGAGTGTTTAAAAGATTAATGAACTCTTTGAGTGACAAGTTATTAAGAAATTGAATTTTCTTAATGGAATTGTCAAAGTACAAAGAAGTGTCCAAGTGAGGATGGGATGATTGTCGCAATGGAAACTTTGGTACTCAATTCAATTTTCTAAATTAAAATATTACATACGCGCAAACGTTGAAAAATATTTAGCATTAAGCTTCTTTAAAGTTTATATGAAAATTCTAGAAAATTCGACGGTCTGTCTACTTATTCCGAAAAGCTTAGCTCAAGGATGCTATAGTCTATACACTATTTGGGCACGTGTAAACACACGAGGCAATCAATCTTAGTCTACATCCATTTTTTATTTGATTTAAGGTTCCGTGTACTAAGGCTATATACCTACATTTATTTCGTTTCCGCTAAATACGAATGAATTTGAAGTCGACGATTTTTTAAAGGGAATCAACATCTCCTATTAATTCCGTTGGTTCTATGTAAGTACTCTTCAATCAATTTCTGCGGAGTTCAATCAAATATCTCGCGTTGGAGGCGCGCAGTTCGCTATTGCAGCTATTAAAAAGTGAGTTATGTATTTCTCGGCTTGCATTTGCGAGGTAAACGATTCGTAAGCGGAAGCTAGATTTATTCATTCCGCAAATTTTGTACGCTCGGTTTAGATTTGTATGGTGAGTGTGGATTTTATTATGCTATTTATTAACTTTAGAAATGTTGGATGTGGTTTGGTTAACTTTGAATTTCTATACAAGCTAGAATATTTATAGCACATAATTATAGCCGGAACCTTTTGTGCGTTCCATAGTTGTACATGGATCTTTTCCGTAGTCGCGTAAAGTCTGAAACACACTCCATCATGCTGCTCCAGTTGTTCAGATTCGCGAAAATATAGTATTTAACACAATTACTTGGTTATCATTTAAATTTTTTTATTTAAATTTTATTTATATCGAATTATTACATATTTATTTACACAAATTCTTACAACCTTTTATACAGTTTTTCGGCAGGTTTGATGTGGTGTGATTCATTCCATGCCGTAAAGAATTTATCAATCGCTATCTTTCGGTGATAGCTAGTTGTTTTATTTATTTCGACCCTTAATTTAATTA
>DWFV01000896.1:0-12434 GCA_018246775.1 Parelbella machaon machaon
ATTTAAAATCGGTTATGTAGTTTAGGAATCCATCGCGGACAAACATCGTGACAGGAGATTTATATATATTAAGAAGATGTGTACATGCAGATGAACAAATTTAATGATATGTATGGAATAAGTAGTAAAATTTTTATATGAAATATTGTTGACCCAGAGAGGTGCGTGGGAGGAGACGCCGGGAGGGGGGGCGCGCGGCGGCGAGACGCCGGGCGCGACGCCGTCTGCGCGCGTATGGGACGCCACGCCCGGCCACATCACGCCCGGCCACGCCACGCCCGGCCGCGACACGCCCGCACAGCACGCCTCGCGCCGTAACCGCTGGGACGAAACGCCCAAGACCGATAGAGGTAAGACATGCGTACATTTACTGATCCGCAACCAAATATTTGTTTGATATGAATCTCACTTTTAATTTATTGTATCTTTCAATACCTTTTTGGTTTCATAGGTTTTACTACAGTTTTCTTTATATATCTAATATAAATGAGCAAACGAAGTATGTTGTTTCGTAGCCGCTGGCTCTTCTAGCGAGGACTTATCCAGTGAGGGCATTGTTGATAGTCTGAGTAAACTTTGGAACACCTTTTGGCTCTGTGTATTAATATTCAAAAATGGCAGTTTGCATAATAGAATTATTAAAATTGAATAAAATTATATTACAGTAAAATACAAGTGCTTTACTCTTCCATGTTTCGTAATTAATTCTAAAGCTGACTCTGTTGTGTTTCATTGCAATAAAACATCATTCAAAATTCAGGTATATCAAAAGGATATAGTTTTTTTTATCGAAACATTAACCTGTCTGTATTTTATAATTTATTCAGTTGTATTATAAGCAATAAAATAAAATAAAAATTGTATTGCATATGTAGAGACCCCGGGACACAATAGCGGGTGGGCAGAAACACCACGTACGGATCGTGGCGTAGGTGTTGATACGATCCAAGAGACTCCAACACCGGGTACAAAACGACGGTCGCGCTGGGATGAGACGCCGGGCGCCACACCCGCGGCAGCCACGCCCACTCCATCACATGCCACGCCCTCGCACGCAACGCCATCGCACGCCACACCTTCACATGCCACACCAACGCCACACACTCCAATTTTTACTCCCGGAGGCGTAAGTAATTTCAATTCAAGAAAATTGTATTAAAATCACAGTATATGGTACTTTATTGTAAATTACAAATTTGTTTTTCATTTATAGGTTTTTCCTAACTGAATTTAAATCAGGATAAACTGGTTTTAAGATTTACCAGAATCAATTATTAATTAGCCTTATTTATTTTAATTTCAGTCAACACCAGTTGGGGTTAAAGCTATGGCCATGGCAACACCCACCCCCGGCCATGTGGCGGCTATGACTCCAGAACAGTTACAGGCATACCGATGGGAGAAAGAAATCGATGAGCGCAACAGACCATATACTGATGAAGAGTTAGATTCCATGTTCCCACCTGGGTACAAGGTTTTACCACCTCCAGCCGGTATGTTCATTATTATTATGCATATAATTCTATATTTTAAGTAGGTGTTTGTAGTTTGTTAATTTAAATTATTCTTTATGATTAATATTGTTAAGATTTGGGACAAGTCACTAAGGACAATGCGGAATGTAATTTTTTGTATACCAAAAATTAAGCTCTTAGAAAAACACAATTTAATTTACAATTTTTCTTTCAGATAAGGCTAAGGTTTAACTGTCATGCCGTCGGATAGACTACAAGACATACGCTTTTATATTACCCAAAATAGCTACGTTACTGGCACTAATATATTTTAAGATATTTAAGTGACGACGACGGACAGTAGCAGTCGTCTCTCCGGCGGCATGCGGCCTAGCGTGTTAATGAAAGCCATTATTGTTTAGGTTATGTACCGATTCGGACCCCGGCTCGTAAGCTGACGGCCACGCCCACTCCGTTGGCGGGTACCCCTATCGGCTTTTTCATGCAGACGGAGGAAGTGGGCGGGGCGGCGGCGGCGGCGCGGCTGCTGGAGCCGCAGCCGCGCGGAGCGCAGCAGCTGCCCTTCATGAAGCCCGAGGACGCGCAGTACTTCGACAAGCTGCTCGTCGACGTCGACGAGGACTCGCTCTCGCCCGACGAGCTCAAGGAGAGGAAGATCATGAAGCTTCTGCTTAAGATCAAGGTGACCGACTCGCACTGTCAGCGATTTTAGTCCGTAATCAATTAGGAAAAGTATAATTTGCAAGATGGCCTTGTTGGTCGAGTGGTTGCAAGCGCGACTGCGGATCGGGAGGTTCTGAGTTCAAATCCAGGGTAGGGTGCTATTAGATTTTTCTAATTTAGAATTTCTAGTATTGACTCAGAGTCTGGAATTGTGGCCGATGTTTGACAATAGGCTCACCACCTATTCCATGGGACTTAAACGTAACTGGTGAAACGTGGGAGTGTACTACACTCCTCTTCCTACCCCTTCGGGGATTACAGGCGTGACATTACGTTTTTTTTTTATAGTGCAACTCTTAAATATCCATATTCATTTAGGCTATTTAGAGGTTAGAGAGATTGATGAGGATTGGAATTGGGATATTAAGGTGGCGTATTTGTCTAATACATACATAATTCAGCATAACTAAAATAACGTAACGCCACGTTTGTACCCTCCTGATGAGATAGGCAGAGGATTGCAGTAGACTTCCACGTTTCACCAGTTACGTTTCTATTCATCCAGAACCTCTCAATCAGCAGGAGCGCTTGCAAGCATTCGGCTAACAAGGCAGGCATGTAGTATATATAAAAAACTTAAGAATAGAATAGAATTACATTAGAGGAACAGTGTAACATATTCCTGTGCCTTTATGTAAGTTGCATAAAACTAAATTCATTGAAGATGCAAAACTAGAGTCGGTAGTCGCGCGTTGAAGTCTTTTGTATTACAAGCTTAACTAAAGTATACCCGTACAGGTGGGTGCAGGCAGAGACTTTTTAACAGAATTGGAGTGAGTTTTGTTAAGGGTGTCTAGAGCTAATATTCTTTTCTTCTCAACATTTTAACTTATTCACTTTACATGTGAAAACACGTCAGTCAATGTAGAAAAAGCACGTCAGACCTGTAAAGATTGAGCTATTTCGTACTCGATGCTCTCTGCCCACTCCGTATACGAATAGTAATAATAACAATTTATATATTATTAAAATGTATAAGCTTATGTTCGACCCATTGGTCATTCCACTGTTGGTATATGGGTCTCCTCTCATATTAGAAGGGTTAAGGCCATAGTCTGCCACGCTGGCCAAGTGTGGGTTGGCAGACTTCACACACCTCAGGTTTTTTTTTCTTTTTTTTTTCTTTATAAATTCTAAAGTGTGCAGGTTTCCTCACGATGTTTTCCTTCACCGTTAGCAAGTGATATTTAAACTTAAGCCAGCCATCATTAGTCCGATATTAGAAGTTGCCTGGTATTGTCAATTGAGTTATCCAATACATAGTTTGGATAATGATATTTGCATAATCGATAATAGACGGTCAGTGACTTTTTTTACAAAATAAAGGGAAATTATGACGCGTATATTTTTGCTATTAATAAAAAAAATGTAACATCACGCCTATAATCCTCGAGGGGTAGGTTTTTGCTACTAATACATATTAAGTGCGTAAATGATATTAATAAAATCATATCTGAACTGTCATTAGTTAAACGCTACACAATGATCTTAGTTTTATAATACTAACTGGATTATTTAGGACTAATAATTCCTACAGTCCTGTTTATGGTCGGTAGGAGATGTTAATACTTTCATACGCTACTTCCTTTTTTTATTCTTTCGCCTGTATTCCCCGAAGGGGTAGGCAGAGGACTGTAAGACACTTCCACGATCTATCTATGAAATTTTACGTTCGAATGTGGAATAGAGGGAGAGTCTATTGCCCTATACCAGTCACAAATCCAGATTCCGTCTTACTACTAGAAATTCTAAGTTAGAAAAAGTCGAACCCAGAACCTCTCGATTATCGATCAGTCGATGCAGTCAATACTAACACACAATAGTGTACTTACATATTCACATATTTTTTTAATATAAAATAGCTTAATGCTCCAGTTATCCCTTTCTCTCTCGCAAACGTGAATCACTATATTAAAACTATACACTATACTAGTATTTGCCCTTCGTTAATATGGACAGAAATTATTATTATTTTTAAATGGACCCTTTTTTAAAAATGTCGAAAAAAAAATTTCCTATGATAAAATCATTCCCGATTCTTACGTGGCCTCTCCAAAGGACTCGGATCTTTATCGTTTACGTTCGCTATTATTCCACAATTGTGGGCCTAAATCATTTGGAGATGTTAGGAGTTATAATGGAATTATTTACAATACATTTATCGAAGCGTGTACCTCTCTCGGTGTTCCTACAAATGACAATGGATCGTTCAAAGCATTAACAGAACAATTCAATTCGTTCAATGCCGTATTTCATTGTTTTTATATGTAAATATTCTGTTTACTTCATCGTTTTATGTATGAATTACTTGTTGTAAAGGAATTTTATACATAACTATATATTAAGTGGCAATAGGCTCACCACCTATTCCATGGGACTTAAACGTAACCGGTGATACGTGGGAGTGTACTACAGTCCTCTGCCTACACCTTCGGGGATTACAGGCGTGATGTTACGTTTTCTTTTTTTTTTATATATTGTATTGAAAATTGTTATTATTACATATTCCATGGGACGTAAGCGTAACTGGTGAAACGTGGGAGTGTACTACACTCTGCGTACTCCTTCGGGGATTACAGGTGTGATGTTACGTTTTATTCTTTTTGTGGTTATTCTTACCAGAAACCTTTCAACTTAAATCTGTATCCGTCAATGATTTAGACAGGCTGACGATGATGATATAGTGATGTAGGTAGGGATGTGGTTTTATATGAAAAAACTTAAACGTAAATTCCCAGGCAGGAATTATTACGTAAGACGCAAGTTTTCTTAAAGGTGTTTGATCATCTTCCATCATTAATCATCGCGGGTGAACATAAATTGTAACTCATATTATTATAATAATACGTTACAACAAAGGACTTTGAACTAACTTTCAGTTTGCGGTCCTGACATTCTGGCACGCGCATGATTAGTTTCGACTTATAATTAAACGGGTTAATGTATTAAAGTTCAAAACGGCAGGCTCTTTGCATTAAAATTACTTTAAGGTCGATACGATCAAAGTTTGTTTGAGTAAAAGTATGCCTGTGTTAGGAACGAGCGCGTAATTATATAAAGGCAATATGAAGTTGCGGTTTCCAACATGTTGAGCTTTCAGCAAACTGAGGTCGATCTCGGAAACTTCTGTATACTCTAGCTGCGCGCTCTTCATCCGTATCCGTAATTCTCATAGATTGTAAGCTTATTTTTTGTATATATACTAAATAATAATAATAATAAATAATAATAATAAAGTTAAAAAAAAAAATAAAAAAAAAATTAAAAAAATTCGATACACAGTATTAATTTTTTAAACCTTTTTAACTATTTCTTAACAGTACTAATGTATTTGTAGTATCTTAAAAATCTTATTCCTATATAAGGTTAGATAGTTAAGTTTACGGGTTGCAGTGACCATTAAGGTTTTTGACAAAAAAAAAATAATTTTTAAAGTACCTATATCTCGAAGTATTTTTTAAGTGTATATCGATACTCGTATAATTATAAGTACTTATGCTTCAGATGTGGCCATGTCTTTTGCAGTAGTACAGTGGAAAAAGCTCGTTATGAACCTTCGTTTTTGACCTTGACGTCCCGCCGATTGCAGGGTCGCGGCGTACACTGACGTACAATCATGTATATAAACACTCACAAGACATTTAACAGTGAAAATGATGTATATTGTTATGTTAAAAACAAGTAATGAAATTTCTCTTTTAAATGTTGACCGAATCTCAGTATGTTCGTACACTCGCGGCACAAACACTCGCCTCATATACACGTTGGGGAAAGCAATCTGGTTAATGGACCGAATACCAAATACACACTATTTCCTTCTCGTACGAATGAGTTTCATATTTATACGTCTTCTAATATTTTTGTCTGGCCCTGTACTTACATTAGAAATACTAAATTAAAATTAAAATTTATCTTAAAAAATATTGACTGCTTATATTTTTAAAAAAAATAGGAAGAATTGCCTGTTCCATGTTCTCGAAATTATTTTGAAAAAACAATTACCTATAAATACTCTACCTACCTCTTCGGCGAGATACATGCGTGATGGTAGTTTTATTTTTGAGAAACATGATTTTGAACTATATAATATTTACGTTGCATTAAACGAGACCGCCGGGGAAAGTGCACACACAGAAATATTTACATACACTTGCGGACGCGGGAATAATGTACGAGGCGCGCGGAAGTGTGTCGGCCAAGTGCAGCGACAACGAGGTATGCACGTCCCGCTGCGGCAGTTTATTCCACATTATGTCTCCGCTCCAGTTGATATTCGGGAGCGCTACGAACAGTCCCACTGGAATACAAATTCTGCACATTCTCAAGAACCACAGTTGCCAACCGCCTCAGAAGTCAACGATACACGTTCTGTTTGAGAAATAATAAAACGGAAATCATAGCTCTGCCAGCACGCTTCAATAATGTCTGCTGAGAAATAGTTTTCTTAAAGACCATTTGTTTTTCGTTGGCATGCGACTTTATATATAGATATTGGTTATAGACTTTACGTTTGCTCACATGATGGTATGTGTGAAATCCTTTTTAATATTTACTTATATCTTGTTAAATTTAATATCAAAGTTTAAAAAAACGTAACATCACGCCTGTAATCCCCGAAGGGGTATTCCAGCCGAAAAATCCAATAGTACTCGACCCGGGATTTGAACCCAGGACCTCCCGATCGGCAGTCGCGCTTGCAACCGCTCGACCAACGAGGCAGTCATATATCAAATATCAAAGTTTATTTAATATAATCAAGTAAAATCGTGTGTATTTTTAAAATTTGAGCATTTCCCTAATAAAATATCAAAATATCAATACCCATATTCGATTAACCAAAGTAAGAATATATTAATACTGTACAAGAAACGGGCAGAACTATATTACGTAAAAATGTACAACGGTCTTGAGGCTACAATGATTGCGGTAAAATCGTGGCATATGAATAATTAATATACAACCCACTTACTATCGCTGCCATATAAAACGTCCAGTTGGTGTAATTTACGGTGAAAATTTAATTCATAGCCGAAGTTGGCGACGCAAAAAATGAATACTTTAATACTACGGCACCCACGGGTAGGCGCTGTATTGTCCTGTGAAGGTCACGCCGTGAAATAATAACGGAATGCGAACGACTAACCCATCGCTCATACGGGCATAAAAGAAATATTCGACGTATTCGTATCACACGATCTCCATTGTATGTATGAGTATATATCGCTGGTAGCGTCGTATATAACTTTACATTTCTCCCTAAACGTTTGTGAAGTTTGCAAGTAGCACTTTATTTGCAAAATCTATATCTATATTTTCGCTGGTAGTTTTAGTTGATAGATTTTAGTTGATAGTTATAATGAGAAATTAAGATATCTGCAATTTTTTTTATTAGTTAATGTTTTATATAAAATAATGTATACTTGTATATAAGAGAACAGAAAAATTTGGCATTCGGTGCTCTCCGCCTACCGCGTAAGGGACCGAGCTTGATGATATAATTATAGAATTTAGTACGAAAAGTAAGTTAAAGCATATCGTAATTGCGATTAGAGTTAAACGGTTTCTTTTTTTTAAATGTAGAAATAGGCTCGCGTTTGGCTGCAATCTCACCTGATGGAAAGAAACATGCAGCCTAGCCTATGTTTCATACATGTTAGCGCAGTTTTTCCGAAAGTTACTCATTGTTACTTTTATTACTTTTATCTGTAAGTTATGGAAATTATATGTTACTGTGTAATAGATTGGAGGGGCCTATGTCCAGCAGTGGGCGGAAATTGGTTGATAATGAAGAATTAGCTTTACAGTTTTAGTAAACGACATTTGCTCAGCTTGCTTGTGGGTTTCAGAATGCCTTCACCGTGTAAAATTAGTTGAAATGATTCAAAATTGCTTTATTTCTATGACATATTCTATTGATATAAGAAGGGGGATGCGAAAGAAATACAATCTTACACATTAAGGGTGAACATTTGAGCTGGGGTAGTAATGGCATGCTTCTGACTCGTCATGGGTGAAAGGAGACGCTTAAAGGGCTCTCTTATAAGGACATATAGGAGAAACATTTCTAACAAAAAAGAATATTTTTTTAAAGATCTGTCCCTTAAAAAATAATTAGTCATTATAGTAATCTGTGTCCGTTCATGAATAGCGACTTCTAATGATTAAGAGTTGATTAATTGTATTTATTAGATATGATTGAGTAACGGCATTGATATTATTCTATATGAAAAGAGGCGGGATTGGGTTAATGATTCGCACATATTCCCGTTTTAATTCCTCCAGATCCAGCATCTTCCTCTCTTGTATATTATTCCATAATAACACAGAACATTTCTAGATATTCTTATGAATATCCGATGTTTTTTGTGTGTTTGTGATCTCAGCTATAGAATCATAGCATATTAACTCGATATTAAAATTTAAAATTATATTTTTAAATTAGGTCATTTAGTCTCGATAATCCATCAAGTACTCTAAAGCGTGTGAAGTCTGCCAACCTGCACTTGGCTAGAATAGCAGACAATGGCTTAGGGCCATCTCATTCTGAAAGAAAACTGTCAAACAGTGGAACGATTTAAGAGTCGATAATAAGTCTAGTCTACGTTTAAAGGATATCTTATAAGTAACATCCTTTTGTTCTCGCGACACTAATATTTTTCGTGGAATATTTTGTATTGTGAGAGCCGGGATTATGATTACAATAGATGTCAAAAGTTTGACATGATTACGAAAGTTTAGGTCGAACGCGACCGGAGCTTCAGCAGATCGAGAACGGATGATAAGTGGATCCGCCCTAAGTTGGAATAAGCCTGCATGGAAGCTTTCATCCAAACAATGGGGTCTAATGAGATTTGACAATTTGTTCACTGTTGTAAAAATGTGTTAATCAAAGAAATAAGCGTTTTTATGTGAGGAGATGCAATGATTCATCTATTTTATGAGATCCATACATGTCTGTTGAGATTGTTAGAACATTAGCAAGACAAATTTATAGCTTACTTTGTTTGAGGACAAATTAAATTGTGCCCGGTGTATGGCAACAGGCTCACCACTTATTTCATGGGACTTAAACGTAACTGGTGAAACGTGGGAGTGTACTACACTCCTCTGCCTACCCCTTCGGGGATTATACGCGTGATGTTACGTTTTTGTCACTTTGTCTGAAGATCTGTACTTGGATCGCGTGATAGATTATGACCTCAACCCTTTTCATTCTTCATTGCGACATAATCCGTCTCCAACAGTGAAACTATAAAAGGGCTGATCATGATGATGATGTCTGAAGTTACATATATGTCTCAGTATTACATTTATTATATTAGATATGAAAACATCATCGATTTAAATTTTACTCAATAACATTAATCAAGCTCGATCGGAGTCACTTCGGCTTAAGATAAATAACTCGTGAAACATCGTTAACATCTCTTATTACAATCCAGCTATTGACTGACCTTTCAGAGCTGACAGCGGTCACACAAACGATTGGAAATTGTCGATGGCATAAAGAGACCTATTACATGACGATCGAGCTGAAGGTACTCGCAGAATACAGAATAACCTAACAGAGTCCGTATAAACAGTTATTAGGAAAGTATAACTTGTTAAGTTGATCATAAGTTGGTATAACTTTAATTATAGCTAGTAACCTTTATAACTAGTTTCGGCAACTCGTTTGTACATTGGCGACTTAATTTAACTTGTACTAACGAGCTTTGTAAGTATACTGTTGACGTTATAACCTAGATATTCTTGACAGAAATGTGGCAAAGTGTAATGGAATATTGTTGATGGTAATTGTCTCTGGATGAATGTTTTACAAGAATTATACTAGCTAACCAAAAATGTCAATTAGTGGCTGTTGGGAGAGACAGAATACTGAAATCAGCGCGTGTGTATGAAGAGAGTGAAGAACATAGGAGATCAGGTTTGTAAGGATAGAGATATTTGGCACTCGGTGCTCTCTGATTACTTGCAAAGGAACCTGACGTAATGGTATAATAGTAAATAAGAATGCTTACAGTTTAAATACTATCTGAAAGTACTTTATATGTCGTTGGCGGAGTCTCCTACAAGTGGCACTCATACTCCCATGATCGCTTAGCTGTCAATATAACACACAAGGAAAGGTCTCGTTGCGCCAGAGAAGTCACTGAATTATCGTTTAAAAGGATTTATAACTTCATTCCCCTCCGACTTGGCCTCCCTGGATTCTAAACGAAGATACTTCAAAGTGAATAATGGATTGTTGTATAAACAACGCCAGCGGATTTTAATCAGACGAGAAAATTATTCACAAAATCGCAAAATCCAATTATGTCCTTGATGAGTTTTAATGCACTTGAAGTGTTTGCTGGGAAAATGAAGCAATATTATGTACTGTAACCGCACAGGCTGTGGTAAATGAAGAAACCTTACATTATACACACAATGTAATTGGTGAATTGTGGGAGTTTAGTGCACTCTGCCTACCGTCAAGGATATACAAGTTGATGTTTCATGGATTTGGAACTATAAAATAGACACCATACTGTCGTTCTTTTCGATTTATAGAATTATTTCGTCACGATGTCAAGTGTCTCCGAATATCTAATTTTATATTAAATGTTTTTCTTCCAGGTGGGATATCTCGGTGTTGGCCGGGCAAAACACAATAGCCAGGCACTCGTCTTGATATTCCGAGATTTATGCAGCGAGTAATTCTGACACGCTTTATTTCAAGAATAATGAAAACTTTCTCCATATATTTTCAGTAGGATTTCATTCCAACAGTTCTTAAAAACAAATTAAATTAACATTAAGTATACAGATGATTATATAAGGGTCATTGACTTACACAATTGGACCTCTCAGTTATTTAAATACAATTATGAAAAAATCATTGAACATCTCAATTGACAATAATTGGATTGGAATTGGATAACTCAATTATTTAACTTGTTTGCTGCTTAGACATAGACTGCCTCGTTCGTCGAGTGGTTGCAAGCGCGACTGCCGATCGAGAGGTCCTGGGTTCAAATCCCGGGTCGGGTGCTATTAGATTTTTCTAATTTAGAATTTCTAAAAGTAACTCGGAGTCTGGAATTGTGCCCGGTGTATGGGAATAGGCTCACCACCTATTCCATGGGACTTAAACCTAACTGGTGAAACGTGGGAGTGTACTACTCTCCTCTTCGGGGATTACAGGGGTGATGTTACGTTTTTAACTTATTTTGGTTTATGAAGATATACTCACCGATGGAAGAACTTCGACTTTGGACTACTACTCCGACTAGTTTAATATAAAACCATTGACACAACGACATGTACATACTCGTATGTATGCTTTATTCATGTTTCTTAAACAAGTAGTCCATATATTGGCTAATGTGGTAGTCGGTCTCCCAAACGGCAAGTCAGGAAGCCTCTCAAACGGGCGGGAGTGTATGAAAAAAACAGTGATTTTCAAAGAAGCACATTGGCTCTGTAAGGACAGAGATATATGGCACTTGGTGTTCCATTCCTTCCCTGTTAGGAACCTGGTTTAACTGTAATAAAGATGAAACATAGGAATCCCACGTTGATCAACCTGCTCCATCAGGAAAATAGGCGTGATTTTAAGTAAAATGTAGCAACATTCCACAGCCTATCACACAGCCGAGTGCCCTCGGAGGCTGAGAACAGAATTGCGGTGTACGTGTCGTTATAAACGATCGTCATTCGAAGGGTCGTAATGTTGCTTATCCTTTCGCTGGGCGCGGCCGCCTGCCCGCCGGAGATAAAACCGCGCGACGCTTCAAACACGGCCTATTACGTTTTCGTAACAATTTACATAGAGCGCGGCCCAGATAATAAGTGCCTTTAACCCTCAACCTCGAATTGATCTTTTGAACTGAGAAATTTTGTTCGTGAAATATATGTATATATCGTTTGAAGCTAAAGTTAAAAATGTTAAAGTTTAAAATTAAGTTGCGACAAATGATGATGAATGCTTGACGTTTTGTTTTTAGTGTTTCGCAATATAAGCGTGATGTACACAAAGGTAATATATGTCTGTAGTTGATAAAGATGTTTTTGATCTAAAAATAGTTACTTATATCTATATATTAATACGTGAAGCAAAAACTTTGCGAAATCTTACGAAAATTGCGCGGACGGAAAGGTCTAGGAGTGGGTACAGTTAAAGCTAACATAGAGAAGGAGGGCAGCCAGCTAAAATGTATGTGTAATATGTATTACAAATACCTTAAATTGAAT
>DWFV01000897.1:0-12431 GCA_018246775.1 Parelbella machaon machaon
CGGGATGGCCCGACTAGTTTCGGACCTGTACGAGGTCCTTCCTCATGAGCTCCCGCCGTTTGCAGCGAGGTCGCGGCAGAGACTGATGATTATTACTATTTTAATTATTAGAATATTTAGATCGAAATAGTTCTTTTAAATGCAAAAAATATAAACGTTCAATTCGCTTATGCTTATATAAAAGTTCAATATGCTTCGAAGTAGAAGGCATACGTCACAGAATAGATACACAGGTATGGTGCTGTCGTACAAAATTAACCGTGTTCTCTTTTCAAGAAAGTTAGACCTCGGTAATGTGCGACTAACCGCGCGCTGTGCGCGTTTCACCTTTAGTATTAATTAGTTTTCTTTCGTCTTCGACTTTCTGACATATTTACTACGGGTTGTATGAAGAGAAACATTGCATACTGTCATTTAATCACATTACTACCTATAAATTAAAAGGAAGGCGTATATTTTAGTACATTGTTAGATTAATAATCATATTCGTCATCAATCCTTTTTTCAGAGACCGATCTCCTCTAAAAATGAGAAGGGTTAAGACCATTGCCATATAGGTTGTGACCAATCTATTCTTCGAAAATGAAAAAAAATTCCTCTTTTTATTAAATGTTTTTAAAACGTGTTAAAAGATACTTGAATTGAAATTAAAGAACCTTATAAAATTTATTGGACTCTCAGAGACCAATAAATCGATAACAAAGACAATAACATAACCATATTATTATTATATATCATTACACCAGGTTTCTTATGATAAGTGTATGCAGATAACGATGACTGCCAAATATCTCTAACCTCGAGTCCTTATCCTCATCTTTACTTACATATATCTATACACCTAAGTGACGAGGAAAATGCTAAAACGTTAGCGATTGCTAATGGTAAAATTTAATTGCGGAACTAGTAACGTTTATTGTGATAAATTACCGCTTAGCTCTGGGTTTCGTTTAGTGCTCGACAGTAGCCGGGCTGCGCGCGGCTCGCATCTTTAATAACATAAAAACCGCGAGCTGCCACGAGCGGCCGCGCACCGACATGACTGACAGACGTCCGTGGCGGATTAGATATGGACGCTATCGCCGGACCGGTCGTGCGCTGTTTGTATGTAAATTTGCACGTCGCGCGGACGTCCAGGCGTTTTGCACTCGGACCGATGATGCCCCAGCGTAATCTTGGAATCGAGACGATTAATACCCCGAGACGGAATTTATAAAAAATCCTATATAGATATTATTGTGCCTGTCAGTTCCGAGGTGGATGACTCCGCCTACCGGGTTGGGGTTGTAGATGCGCTTCCCGAAAAGGACAAATGTTTATGAAATATGTGTATATTCGTACTTAGTGTAGCACATAGATATTGTCTGTTTACTACAGCATAGGTTCTGTTTAATTTCAGATCAGACGGTCGTACGTAGTTTTCCTATACATGATTATTATTATTTTTAATGTGGGCGTACACCTATAGGATTTTTTACTATACAATCTCGGAAAGCTCTTGTGGATACGTAGGATTAAGATTGCAGTAGGAACGACAATCGTCATCAACGTCATTGACTATTGGAAACAGGTCGCATTCTGGTTGAGGTTGTCATTCTGAAAGACTTGAACTACCTTAGAAAACAACGCGCATAAGCCTGCAGCCACACAACGTTATCCTTTGCTATAAAAGTCAGTAATATTTAACATTAAAACACATCTTTGTGTAGTCATAATACCTAGTAAATAATAATAGTCAATCAACCGAGAAAAATCAAATAAGTCATAATTCCACGAATCAGGACTCAAGTAAACAAGCGATCACTTTAAAAGAATGTAAAATAATGACTGATATCAACAGCTTAAGAGAATGGGTGTAAATTTATGGTTTCGGTATCGACGCTGATCCGTGAAACCAGTAATTAATTGGCAGTTGAGCGGTGTGGCGGCAACACGTTCTCAAGATGGGCATTAGTTATGTGTAGCAGGGAAACCGGTCGCTCCCTATAGGGGTTTGCAATTACACTCGCGCTAGGTGAGGAGAGCAATAAGACTGTCGCTCTTGGATCGCTTCAGATTGATATCTCTGGGGAGACAAAAGCGACGCACGCCGAATAATAACGCATCAATACTTGAGAAATGATGTGCGGTTAATGTACCGGAAGCGTTAGTGAGATTTACTGGCTTTAGCCATTTCGGCACTTTGATAGTCAGTCGCTCGAAAATTCTCGTTGGGGTGCCAGTGGCACTCTTGGATACACTTATCCAAACGTTCATAGAAAAATACAAATATAAATCGAATTAGTACACTCGCTTTAATTGCCATTTAATATTGTTTAGGATTAATTAACGAATATGTTATAAAATTTAATCAGTGTTCTCACTTATCTCCTCTGCATATGTATACCGGCGTTTAGTGCTCAATTTAATAACACGCACTTATGCGCGTAGATAAAAAAATGCGATAAAAGTTAAGTACCAATCAGAGTGTCTGCCTTATTTCAGCGTTCGGCGTCCTGTAATTCTGTTTTATGTGAACGCTAGTTGTTACCGGCGACTCCGTTCTTGCGCAAACCCAAACTATTGCAAACAATCGTTCATCCCTCATGTCACTCTTTTAAAGGTTGATTTTGAGACAAAAAGTAAATAAGAAAGGATTTTTTTTACGAAATTTTTATGGAAAATCTGATCGGTGTGGTTTTTATAGTAATTTTTATGCAATTTTTGATCGGTGAAAAAATAATGCACAGAATTACTTTCGCACTTACAATATTAGTATGTAAGTAGGATTCCGCGTGTTTATATTGGAACCACTTACATTATATTTAACGTGGCATCACACTTTACCTTAACATTATGTTTGCTATTTGTGGCACATAAACGTCGTATAAAACGGCGATGTATTGAGAGAAATATAATAAGCTTAGAGGCTATTCAGTTCAGTATTATATCCCGGTGAAGGATATTCGCTGGCGGCTTACGAGCGGAGGATAAAACCGCACGGGAGTAAATCAGGTGGTTAATAGCCAACATTTCACAATTTGTCCTTGACGTAAGTGTCGCATTTGAGACACGATAAGGGCCGAATGAGACATAAGATTTCTGCGTTTGATAGTCACATGTTACGGTATTAATAAACTTCCGAAAAGCACTAGTAACATACATTGGTTAGAACTTATCCAGATCACGGGCATCATCGAACAGCGCATTGATAGAGATAACTGAATCATGTTAAAATTATTTCCATGGAATAATCGCACGCGTCGGATGTGTGCACGCGCCCTAAAAGCAACATAAACCTCTTTCATGACATCTATAAACGTCAACAGATGAAAATTTAAGCGAGCACGGGCATAACTGGAAGTCGATTGTCGGAGAATTACGGACAATTGTGTACGTAACGTAATCACTATACTTTTGCTCACATTAAACCGAGAATACGTCGGCAGCGATCTGGTGATAATATTATAAAAAAAATACGTTTATTGAAGACATTCACAAAGTTAAATCGCTAGTTTAAAAGCTAATAAGCATTTTATAGACTACGAGTAGTTAAAAGTTATTTGAAGATCTAATGAAAGGAAATTTTGTCGTCATGATTACAACGCTGATCAATTAGGCATATGAACTACACTGTTTAAATATACTCTACACTGTTTAAATATGGTTCACTACACACCAACTCTTGGCCCACGCAGGTAATATGGCATATTTCGTATTTGCATGATCTTATGATATGATAATTATATGATATATTATTATGAATATGAATATTATATTATGAATATTATGATATTATAATGATATTAATATTTTTGGCCTATTTCTATAGACGACCATCCGATCCGATAGGTTTAAAGCGAGCCTGTGTTATGGTAACCAGGCGAAAGATAAACACATATGTACCCTATTAATGTACACATAGATAACTTTGTTACATACGACAAGGAACAAATACTTATGCTTTGAATATTTGTTCTGGATGCTCATCGAACCCACAAACCCTCGTCGCAGCAGTCAGTTCACAAGCCACAGTGAGAAAGTACCCGGCAGGGGCAGCATATAACGAACTACTTTGGTAAACAATCAATTAAAACTTTACTAAGCCTTAGACACTGATACGAATAACAACAATATATTTCGCAGTCATTATATGAATCATGCTGATGTTACCGAAGTGCTGCAAATCGTAAATTCACCAGCGCGAGTTTACGACCGAGGTATATCATGGTCCCGTGCGGATTAACAGCGCAGTATAATGTACATATGTATACACGACGAACATTATTTACAACCAGTATTAACCAATATGGTATTAATTATGGTTCTAAATTATTGAATGTACGAACATGTTAGGACCTGTGTACAGCTCACCTGTGAAATTTTCTATTATTTTACGCCCTAACTTTGGCTAATTGTCCAAATCTTCTTGTAATACGATTTTTCAAATTGCACAAGCTTCCACTGGCCCCACAATCATCGTTGTGTAATATTAAAATATAGAAGAAAT
This sequence comes from Parelbella machaon machaon, assembly GCA_018246775.1. NCBI lineage: Eukaryota > Metazoa > Arthropoda > Insecta > Lepidoptera > Hesperiidae > Parelbella > Parelbella machaon. Next base: position 4,490 of record DWFV01000897.1, read on the forward strand.
CACGACGCTACTAAGCTGTAGTATGCAACGTTTTTATATTAATAATCTTGGCGTCCATAAAACCCACTTAAACCCCTGGGTCGTAACCCTTGCATTAAGTTATTCACGTACTTGTTGCAATACTCTCAAGACGAGAGAGTCTTCAGAATCAGTTCGATTAGCCTCTGTGCGTCCCACTGCAATGGAACGTGGCTTAACACATGCACCATCTATCGATTCACTGGGACTCTACTCAGCTGTTTCACACAAGTGTTCATATATGTATTAAAAAATTGTTAACGATCACTCTACTGGGTCAGTATTAAATTTCGAACGAGTATAAGAAATGCGAACATATTTATTTTGTAACAGTTTATCGATTGTACATTAAACTGATCATAAATGAATACTATTCGAATATTTATGTACCAAGAAAACTAGATGAGTCTGCCTTGGCCAAATAGATCAGATACTGTCTGATGGAGTAGTCAGAAGTCTCCGCTTTCAGCGTGGATATATGTATAAACAGAGTGCTAAATGTAGAACAAAAAGGCAAAGTCGCAAGGTTAAAAACATTTAGCATGGGGTACTCTCTACCTACCCAGTGAGGGAACTGGCGTGTCGGTGTAATTAAAAAATATTATAACTGATCACTTTTATTATTTAATATTAATTAAAGAAGTTTGGTTTACAGCAGAGAATTAAATACCTGTATTCCTCTAAAGGGTCGGCAGATAAGTGTGGTACGATATCGATTCACCAGTTATGTTCTACGTCCCATAATGGAATAATGCTCATAATGTAGCCGGCACGGATGAAAAATTGAAAAAAAAAACGCACACACCTAATTTCCCTGACGCATACATACAGAGGGCGTAGTTCATTCTTCAATGTAGCACTCGTACGATATTATGTATGTGGACGTGGCAACAAGGGGCGTGAGTGGAAAAATCGTGCAATTTTCCGGATGCCGTTATAGCTAATATGGCCTTCGGAGGCGGCTGTCGATTAATCTCTGTCGGCCGCGATGAGCTCCGACTGCTCGATATAAAGAACCAATCTACTGAGAACCCAATGCTCTATATATTATTCTCATTAGCGTCCCGTTAAAAGATAGAACATATGGCTCCGTATATTCTGGTCCGTGCATGTGACGGTTCCCTTTGAAAGCGGAATGCGAGGGTGAACAAGCGGTTACACCCTACTAACATAAAATTATAAGCGCACTCGAACGTGCAAAGATAAAACTGGCGCCAGTTGAACTACAAAAACTTAAAATTCCGAATGTTGACTAGCGAAACAAGCTTAGAATCAATTTACTTTGAATAAATTCTCAGCAAATCAAGTAAAGATAGTTGTCGGATTGTTAAACTTGACTTGTGATTTGTCGATCTATGTAGTTCAATGCGAAATCAAATCTCCGATCGCAGACTAAAACACAAGCAATCAAGCGAGCGGTGAACTAGTCGCATACCAAGTCGATCCAATTCGAGGCCGGGGCGTAATACATCCGAGCACGTTTCCATGCAAATAAGTGCGTTTATGCGAGGCGCTTACACTGGGCATTACCACGTTTCAATTCACTCAGAATTGCGTTGCTTTAAACAGCTAAACGTTGTAAAACGAGACCTGAACGGAACGCGACCGCGCAGCCGGTGTGCAGCACACGAGGAATATTCATGACTCGCACGGTCAACGGAGTAACGGAACCATTCAATAGAGTCCAACTAACGTTGTAGGTACATCTGATAGGGACCGTAGAGCGAACGGCGCCCGGGACGATTGCGAAGTACGCCAGAAGAGTTGATACGTACGTGAAATAGAACGATGTCTGCACAAAACGCAAGTGGGAACAGATGCCAATTCCCAGACGCATTAAGTTATTAGCGAGCAGCTTGGTTACGATACACGGTTGGACATTGCACCGAACATTTCACTCTTCGATTTGAATTCAATGGACAGAATCAGTGGAGAACGCTCGCGGGGCACGTTCACCGGACCAGCTCGATAAAGTACCTACATTATGTGATGTGAGATTTTCTCAACAGCATGTTTGGCTAGTTTCCGCTCATGCTCACTTAAGCAGTACACATATTTGCTGTGTGAAGGGGAGCGATACGTTGCGAGTTTTAAAGAATTGCATTTGTTTGCTTTATGACCATGAAACTATTAAGGGTTGTAATAAAACGTGTGAGTAATAATTGTGAAGTGTCAGCGGTAATGACATTCGCTATCGCAGCGACATTAGGCCGCGGTGCGTCGATCGTCGTGTCGCGCTGGGCTGCGCGTAAATCGGCGAACAGTTGATTAACGTAATTGCGGTCATTAATTGGAGTGGTCGCGACGACGGCCGTATCGTGTTTAATTAACAAACGAACGCAGGGATATTTTGATTATCTTAATGTAGATACGTCGGGTCGAGCGGGAAGGTGCGGCTGCACCTTACCATCCACACATTGTCGCATTTTAAATTAGTCCGCAGCGCTAATCAATGGCAACGACGATATGAAACGTCGATTTTTAATTAAGCATTTAACAACCTTTTAGTTAATTTTATTTCACAGGTTTAAAATTTTGTGTCAAGTCCTCACCGTTCATAATTAAAATTTAAAATGTACTTATTAAGACCAATCTATTTCCATTATTTAATACGTCAACATAAGTACACTGCAGCTGTACGGAGTTACCCCTTGGTAACAGAAATAGCGTGGTACCCGTCAGACAAGCGTAGGTATTGTAAATATTGGTAACATGTGGAGCGGAGAGGTATTTGAGCGACCCTAGGACCCATTTTATTGTGTCGCAAACTTAACAAATTATCGCTCTCCTCCACTTCAGAATACAGGAAATAAGATTACTTTTTTACCAAAGCAGGCAACATTCGTTCATTGTTTATCACTGGGTATGTCTTATTGTGAACAGAAATATGGGGCACTGAATGCCATTGTTTTATGAAATCTTATACGTATCGTGAACATTCAGTATAAACAATTCGTTACTATAAACGGTGCAGACAATCTCTTGTTTGACGCTATCATATCACGTACTCACCTCGGTACACTGAAATATGGCAGCACGTCGAGCTCGCCGAGTTTGAGAGCAGCATACGGCAAGTCATCAACGCGTTATCGTGCGTATACAATTAAACAAACAACAGCCTGCGGCGACACAGCCTCCGTTTATCGTGAAACTCAACGCAAAGCCGAATCTCTTAATCCTAAACAAATATCGCCCGCACGGCTCGTTGCCCCTATAAATTTTCAATCTCTCGCGTGGCACGGGGCCGTGGAAAAGCCGCTACCATTCAAGATACAATGAGAAACGGTAAACGAACGATTAAATCGCGCAGTCGCCGGCAATAATATAAACAACTGATTAAACCGGGCCCGCGGTCACAAAAGGAGACATTAGTTAAGGGCCAGTCTTCGCTGCGTAACAAACCGATAATGGCAGGAAGTGATAGCAAGAAACTGGTACAGCGCGCACGAATGTTGGAAATGGCCGAGTTGATTACGGCGCGGCCGGTCCTAGCCGCTGCGTTATGTCTATTGTTCCTCTTATCAGTCACACACCCCGCTCCTACGAGACTTTACACTGAAAACTGAAAATTCATCGCCGTAACTCTTCATATCGCACTAGTATACCTACATAGAGTGCTCCATGCATTACACGATAGCATCCGACGCGGATAATTACGGTAATTGTCGACGGCGCTGATACTACAACCTGCGTAAGGTTTGCTAACTGCGCCTGCCTAAAAGGAAATGCTCACTTTGTAAGTAAAGCTAATGTATAACTTTTACAGTGTTTGCTTGGGGTCATGATGAGTAAGGAAAGGACGAATAAAAAAAAGGTTAAGGACTTTCAAAGGCTTATCTCTTATGAATTAAAGTAGAGGGTTATAAGCATGAGGCGTCCTCGAGTTTGAGAGCGTTATAATTAGAAAGCGAAATGCGCAGACACGCGTCTTGAACGATAATCACCAGATCATGTCATAAGTGATGAGCGTTTTAATTTTTTGTAGGCTGTAAGTGCTTTTGTCATAGATAAACAGCATATCGTCGGTGCGACTGCAATACCACGTAACTAACATTTTCAACAAGAGCTAATTTCAATAGAATTAACATTACAAAATAGTTTTGTAATAGACAGGCAGAGGAGTGTAGAACATTCTCTTGATTCACCAATTATAGTATTCATCCCATCATGGAATAAACGATGAGTATGTTGCCGTACACCAGGCTCAACCGACCCAGGGATGGAACCCAGGCTCTCTCGCTTTCCACTCGCACATACAATGCAATCAAAAACAAGTCTTAACTACAAAAAGGTATTAATATTTGGCAGCATTTAACAAAAAACACCTAATATTTTAGTATAATAAACATAATAAGTATATAGTGCAGTTGTTACGTTATAAGAAAACGAAATTATACAAATATCATTATTAGTATTATTATTTTGTGCACAAAACCGCTCCCGTCCGCTCTCTGGGCCACAGCAGTGTACACAAAGCTATCGCGTCGCGCACTCGCTAATTTCCGCGACCACTCGACACCCATCCGACAACTTCTAGACGCTGCCCGCGATTATGAGTCGACGGATGATTTATTTATTAGCTCGGCCACGGAGAGCGCCGAAATAAACATCGCATTAAAACTTGGACCCCCACTTTGTTCACCACTTATTTCATAAAACCAAGAAATGTTACCTCTGCGACCACGCTGATTTAAATATTTTGATGATTTGTAACACGTATTTTGGTAAGCCTGTTAAGCTGGATGACATGATGTTTTCAAATAAACGACTCCCAATTAATATTTTGTAACGAGATTAAAGGAATATATTTATTTGTATAAATTATTGTAGGCGCTCAATATAAATAAACATGTTCAATTTGTGAAGAAAAATTGGCGATTAAACATCTAACATTTGTACAACGAATTCGTATTACACGTTTTTGGCCGAGATACGTCCAGTGAAGAAAAACAAAAGCAAGATACCGCGGCATTTAGAAACGATGTCTATCACACAACGGGCATTAGGAAAATAAAGCGAACGAGATCGGAGAACGCTCTATTAAGTGTCAAAGGAGCCGCGATCGAGTTGAGCGCACAGCGGACGCAGCCACCGATGCGCCACTCTGCAAAACAAACAGCGTGATCGGTAGCGATCATTGTGAACAAAAATGTTCTGGGGGTTTGTTTGTTTTTGTTGGCATAGCGCTGCCCGGCATCGGACATGTTAAATCAATTAGTTATAGCCGTCACGTCGCTCCGCGGCGCGCACCAGACCGGACGGCCACTGCCTACTGGACGGTGAAGGGGTCACAGTCACATTTGTTTTTGTGATGTTTCATGTTAACACACATGAAAATGGGAAATAGAATCAATGGCCAAAAGTTTAATTTAATCATTATCTGTTAAATCGCATTGACAATATGAACACCGTAGGTACATTCTATTATTCAGTAGGTACTAGTGACAAGCGGGATTTTGTTAACGGGGTAAACTAAATAACTCCTAAAAATCCTACATCCCTTTTATACGCCTTTGAGGGGTTTATACAAAAAATATTGTAAGAAGACTGAGTCCATAATTTAAGTCCAGCGGTTATGACATCAAAACGTAACGCGCAATTAAACAGAATTACTTTTCCAATTGTTGTATTCATTTAAATTATGTTAAATACAAATTGTTAGGATAATTTCAAATAAATTTAACAGAAAACATGTTAATGGGCATTAGAGACATGTGTAGGTACCCATGGTATGCATATAGCTATTTAGAATTACAATATTTACTGTGAGATTATATTTTATTAGCAGTTCAAGTTTGTTTCTATTTCATTTAGGTAGGTATATCATATTACTACTGATTATATGTCATTACCAATGTTATTAACAATAATCTTATACACCAAGAAATCTATATTTTTATTAAAACACTCAATAAATATTCCTTATTACCAGCGCAAAATAATGCTAGCATGAAAACATTAAGCACTTTACAGAATTAAATGATAATAATTAATGTTAATTTAAAATAACTTATAACTACATACTAAACGATGTTACTATTACGTCATAAATATGTTATAAGTGTTATATGCATTTGTTACATAACGAAGGAAGAAAACAAGGCTGGTAGGATACGGGCTGATAAACCGGCAGACGTCACAGGAAGTCCGGAGGATGGCGCTGCGCGGTGCGATCCTGTCATACGAGCATCACACATACCTACTTACGTTCCTTTATGGGATTTTAAAAAAATGTCTACACATTTTGCCATCAACAACTTTTAGTCATAATATAACATTTTCAATTAAGCTTAAACGACTCCGAATAAAATATTCAAATAATATTCAAAATTAGTTCGAGGTACATAGATTCTCTGAATGAGGTGATTAAATTGTAATGTAGAATTCAGTAGTATCAAATGTACCGTTTTGAACCAACGCAAACTAGCTGATCGTGTCGTTTCCGTGTCGCTAACAATAAATCATAACGCTCTCACGAGTAATTCTAGATATGTTTGAGTTTAATTGCTACTAAGTCCGCCGTGTGCACTGAACGCCAAGTCCTGATAGTCCCGGTCGCAGCGAGCAAGATTGCCGCCGCTGATTCTCTGCGACAATACACGCCAAAGAATCTTCCCGTTTGTTACTTGTCCCGTACTGACAACTTTTGTATCAAAGCCGGAACCGTTCCGCCGTGAATGAACAAAACAACTCTCAATTGCTGAAAAGAACTTATTCCGTCGTGGCGTAAAAGGATTTATGTTATTGTTAAAACAAGAAAACGAGGCAATGCACTCAAGGCAACGTTGATTAAAATCACAATAATATATTTTCTTTTATCAAAACTCTTGTTTCGATATATTATTATTATTATGTAAACAAAAGTTCTTACCTCATTTTGCGTTAAATATTGCAGGTACTTTACACAACGCGTGCTATAGTGATAATCTATGGTTTACCTTTCAGCTTCCCACTCTGGTGGTCTGGAGTTCGAATCCTTGACACCTCTGACTTTGCGATTATATGTTTTGTAAAAAGTATACGATTTGTAAGATTAAATTAGCTCACGGCTTGCTGACTGTAAGTTCAATTAACTTATGTTACCAGGTGTAGCGATCTTAAAGGCACTTGATTTTCTTTCATTTCAATGTTAAAAATGTAATTTTCTTATACGAATACTTTACATTTGTTAAAAAAGGATTTTAATAAAATATAACTAAACTTATTTGTAAGTTTCGGATCTATGTAACCTTAAGTTTAAAGGCAACTTTTGCCAAAAGGCAAACTTAAGTTTACACTGCCTAAAAAATAAGTTGCAAGAACTAAACGTACGTGGCCTATAACGAAGAAATCATACAATGTTGACTCACAAAAGCCTTAACAAAACATTATCGTATGTCTTGGTTTGCTGTGCATTTCGCAAAAACATGCATCTCACGCAGCCGTGGCACTCCAAGAATCTGTTAACTTATTATTCAACTAAATTCCTTTTTTTTTATGTCAACAATAAATGTCGCCTTGCGTCGGCATAACCGCATAAACACGAGCCTTGTTTTAAGCAATAAGGGTATTATTAAATTGGGCCATAAAATCTGCCACCTATACACATAGTAGCGACGCGCGTTTTATTCCGTAATACATTTTTCTTTCTTGTCTTTCATGCTTTTTCGATATTTGCGTCTCTCTCGATGGTGTTAGACGGGAGTAGTACAGACAGAGTTACGCAATTTGCAAACAATGGCTTGTTGGCCGCTGTGTCCTCGTACATATGAAGCACCGAAAATGTGGCATCAAATTAAACACCGTTCGATTCTCATGCACTAATTCACCTATAAAAGATTTATATTCAACTTATGCTCGTGTTTTTATAGGACTATAAAAGCGATTGACACATAAACACGACTTCGTGTAATACGTATTATATAGGTAGGTACGTTATTTATAT
>DWFV01000898.1:0-12419 GCA_018246775.1 Parelbella machaon machaon
TTGGTTCGCCTATTTCATTATAAACAACAATGACCACTATTATAGTTTCTCGTAAAACGTAATCTTTTTATTCCCTGAACGGCTGCATCAACCGAAGCTATGAGGCAGCCACCTTGATACACTCGAACTGATAAGGGAATAGCACTGCAGGCGCCATCATTTCACAAATAGATCCATATGTATTTGTCTTAAACATTTCTGGAACGTAAAAATCTTTTGTACCATAAGGATAGTCAGATATCATTTGAATGTAGCATCTAAACCGATCCCAGTTCTTTGACACGTGAGTAACAATAATTTTTCTCATGTTATAAGCCATCGATACGTCACCGTACACGAGTAAACCGGTATTGGTGATGGTCGTGTATATTCCAACACCAGTAAAGACAGAGACGAAAATAAACCTGCTCCGAAGCCAAGAATTTTGAAAGGAATAGGTATTCCATCTATCGAAATATATTCAACGTTCATTATGAAAAATTACTAACGCAAAATATATATAAAAAGTTAATGTAACCTATAATGAAATACTAATTAACCCTTAAGTGGTATCGTAAATTTGATATACATATATACAGATATCCTGTTACATTTATTTTGACCCCACCCTTCATTTCTCTGTCAATACATGTTACTATCCATGGTGAATGTCTTTTACCAAGCAATACATGTGAAGGAGATTGATTTATTATGCGCCAAACATTCCCTATTTGGGGTAATCAGGGCCAGTTCGTTTTCAGTTATGGGAATTAGGTGCATTGTGATTAATGCAACATTTTAAAATCATCTGGTTTCTTAAATAGTATTAAGTAATTATATTAAGTATAGAATTGAATAGCTTTAATTAAATATCTAATTGCATGTTGAACTTATTGTAATATACGTTACAATTTTAAGGATCCCTTAATTGTTCTGATGTTATCCATTTTGTGTAAAAAAAATTCAAAAAGTTTTAACGTTAAAATTTTAATATTTTTATTGTTAGAAAACCAACTTGGTATGTTACACTTTAATTACCACTATTATCATATCATATAATAAAGAGAAAATATGCAGACATATCTGAATTATAACCTTACAACAACTGTGTTAAAAATGGTCTAGAAATTGCTATGTTATCATCAAACATTGCATAAAATCAAGCAATGCAACTGTTAACATAAAATATGCTCATACATCTGAAAAATAGCATATTACAAATAGATACACACAGTTTCGTTTTTTATAGTATATGCTCAAAATATGGCATAGTCACGTTATATTCGACGTTACTTTTTCTCCTATTTATATATTTATATTGGCAATAGGCTCACCACTTATTCCATTGGACTTAAACGTAACTGGTGAAACTTGGGAGTGTACTACACTCCTCTGTCTACCCCTTCGGGGATTACAGGCGCGATGTTACGTTTTATATTGAATATATTTAGTGAATTTCCATTTACTTCAACTACTCGTTTAATAATTAATGTTTTTTGTCTTTATTTGTTATTTTTCATTTTACTAATTCATTTTGGCCTATGGTATAATATTCCCCGTATTTTAACAATACTGTCCTAATTGCGTTTTCAAAATAATGGGGAACATACATCTTTTGGATTTAGAATGATAATATCACTATTTGCTTTATTATTGTTTTACATTTAGAACACAGAGGTTAAAACTTTCTATAGATAAATCGTCATACACCCTTTAACTTACTTCTTACTTTTACTTTTATGTTGATGACATTAGAAAGTAAGAAAAGTAGAAACATAAAAACACATCACATCCAACAAATTTAATCTAACAATAAACTTTTTTTTTCACTGTTACATCTCTATTCTTTTCTTTGCTTATATTGACAGCTGTTCAATCAGAATGTATCGTTCTTGTTCTATACTCTCATTAACTATCTTCATTAGTCTATGTTTTATAAACTATTTTTCGAGTAAAGTGAAAATCTCAGTCCAATTCATAGTTTCACTATTGTGTCATTATTTGGTCTTATTTGTTTATTGTGTGTTAAGTCGGTACACAATGATTGAAAAAAAAATTAGACTATCATATAATACACAGAGTTAAAAATACCAGTCGAATGTTCTCTACTTAAATTAGCCTAAGCAGTTAATATTTATGCGACTCTCATATTATTCTGCTTCTTGAACGTTTCACTATATGTGTGTATATTATCTATATGTATTGTTCATTCTTATAATACAAATCAAATTTTAACCAATTTGACTACAGTCATGAATTTTTGAATAACATTACATATAACCTTGTCATGAATCTCCACTGTGCCTGAACTCTAAGTATATTTGTATATAAGAGTATTTTAGATACTTTTGCCATTTTTATGTGTTGATGAAATTGAATGTCAAATGTTGGTTTAAAACATCTCATTACTGCGGTGTTCCCTCGCCGCTGTGATCTGCATAAAACCATTCATCTGTATGTATAACAAAAGCTGTTATATATAAAAATGTATAGATATCCCTTTTCCAGATTGTACCACACTGTATTTTTTTATATACATAATATTTCAAGAGTTATATACCAGTGTGATATTTTGAGATAGAGATTACACACTTTAAAATAACCATATAATTTTATATGCCTAATGGATTCGTCATTAAACGAGTGTTATAATTAGAACAAAGCAATCTATAAAACTGTACATCTCTCAACAAGACACAGTTGGGTACACAGATGTTACAATACTGGCCCCAATCTAATTGGGTCACTGTCCCTTCTGACTGCATAATTAAAAAAAAAAAAGGATTGACAATTGTTTTAAACTATTATAATCACCCAGTTTAATAAATATGTCTTTGCTTAATTATAATAATAATACTGTAGGTGATGTTGACTGACGATAAAGCTAAGTTAATAGCCTTTTATGGTTTTTTAATATGTTTGTTAATGGGACCACCGAAGGGGAATTTTACTATATAATGTAGGATAAGTATTTTTTAGAATAAAAATAATGTTAATGCTCGTAATGGGTACTTTTTATGGAGAAGTATAATTTAATGTTGAAGTTCGTGTATGCAATAAAATGGCGCAATGTTTTTTCGTGCGGTTCGGACTCTACATTAGAATACAACAGTTATTCATAATTGGAACCCGCACAGTTATTGTAAATTTGAATTTAGAACATTCGCATGGCGTCCACTCATTACTATGATTTTTTTCATTATTACAAAAGAAATGTGGTTTTATATGGAGTTTTTGAACCTTTAAATTTACGCAAAGAAAACTTAAGTGTTTCTAAGTATAAACAAAGAATTACTTTAAATTTGCTTGTCGCTCAGGTAAAATTGCTGGTTACATTCGGTTTCATTTTTAATAACGCTCCTTAAGATCTAACTATTTTACAAAGTAGAAGATTAAAATTCATTTTAACGACTGTTAGAAGGAACATTTACAGGCGACGAGAAAGAAATTTGTGTGATTATTCTCAATGTAGGTTGCTGGATCACACTATAATACATTGCACCATTTGTATATTTCACCTTTTAAGAGTAATGTAACACAGTTTTGTGAATAAGCGAAGTGCAGATAATTTCCGGACAAAGTACAATCAGCTTCCCTGGAAACATTGACAAAGTCACGTCATTGGGAGGCAGTATATTAGTAAAAAGCCGTCCGGTTCGAAAAGGAGACCTTCAAGGTCACAAATAAACCATGAGTAATTATGTTTAACGTGTTTTGCTTATGAAAAGAACTGTATCATAGATATACTTTGCAATAAACATAGTGCCTTCTACAAAACGCTGTCTTGCCGAATCCAATGTTAGTAGACATATTATGTAAAGTGTAATTTCTATTGTAATTCGTCCAAAGAAATGTCGAAGCAATACACTTCGTATAGACTTTGGTATCTATATGTATACACACAAGTGTTATTATTTACGTTTAAGAATTTGTCCGCTTTAGACCTTTCAATGTTAATTATTGTAAGAGTATGTGGGTTATTTAATAAAAGATTACGCTGAATATATTTTCTGTATAAAATTTATTTTGTAATTTCATTTCATCCTAATACTTAGTGCTAGTCAGACTTCAATGTAGATTAGACGTGTGTCTAATTTCATCACAGCGTCTCAAAGGAAGACCATTATTTTTTTATATCTTTCGAATCTCGTTCCACCGTTTAATATACTTAAAACCAAACTAAAAATTCCGAGAAACAGTCATTTTAAATTTGCCAAATCTTTTTAACATTGTAATAGAATTATTCAAACATTTTCAAAACATCTACGCCCAGGAGTGGGATGATGTGTACCCGTACAACAAATTTAAATAGTGGCAACCCTGACGGGAATGCCGTCGGTCCTGCCGGACGAACTAGCGACCTCCATGATCCAGTTGGTGAATCTGTCGATTCTGGTAAACACATCTGGGTAAGTGTCGGTGCCGCACTCGTAATACTCGGAGGAGACGCCCACGACAACGTTGTTGATGGCCATCGGCGCTCCAGAGTCACCGAAGCAGGTTCCGTAGCCGGGGTTGGCGGCACAGATTACAGCTATGAATTAAAATTAATTATTAACAATCTCGACTGCCTCGTTGGTCGAGCGACTGCAAGCGCGATTGCTGAACGGGAGGTCCTGGGTTCAGATTTGGGGTCGGGTGCTATTAGATTTTTCTGATTTAGAATTTCTAGTAGTGACTCGTGAGTCTGGAATTGTGCCCGGTGTATGGCAATAGGCTCACCACCTATTCTATGGGACTTAAACGTAACTGGTGAAACGTGGGAGTGTACTACACTCCTCTGCCTACAACTTCGGGAAAAACAGGCGTGATGTTACGTTAAAACTAAAATATCCACATTGACATCAACTGAATTCATATTTCCTATGGTTTCCGTGCTTATTTTCAATTTGCTCATGTGAAATCTAGTATGAACTTTCTTGCAAGACATTTCCAGAGTGCTATGACATGTAAAATAAATGCCTCAGGCTAAATAAATAAACCATCAGAACAGCTGCTCTTTGCTACCATCACTTCAAGTTTGTCTTGTCGAGTTTTGTAGAGAGCAACCTAGTGTGATCAATAACAGTAATAAATTACTTTCTTTTACAGTCAAAGAAGACAGATGCCACACTATTGGAGTAGAGTTCGGGTCTAAAATCGTAAATATTGGGGGCAAATCAACGAAATTGCAAATATGGGACACAGCAGGGCAGGAGCGGTTTCGATCAGTCACCCGCTCTTATTACAGGGGCGCGGCGGGAGCCTTGCTGGTGTACGATATAACATCTAGGGACTCATTTAACGCCCTCGCCAACTGGCTAAGAGATGCCCGGACTCTCGCTAGCCCTAACATCGTTATCCTGCTGGTTGGCAATAAAAAAGATTTAGAAGAATCTCGGGAGGTGACCTTTACTGAAGCTAGTCAATTTGCACAGGAAAATGGTAAGTATATTTATTGCATAAAATTTTAATGTTAATCGTATTATACATAGTGTAGGATGTCCTCCAGCTAGGTGGAGTGACGATATATACAAAGTGGCTGGCAGTAGTTGCATGCTAAACGTGGAAGATCAAACTCAGTGGTGTGCCATTGGAGAGGCCTATGTCCAGCAGTGGACGGGAGTGGGCTGATAATGATGATGATGATAATTATATTATTTGCCTCACCTGCATCCCCATTGGCTGGATTGTAGGAGCAACACCCTGGGGCTTGGACTATGTACAGTAATAAACTCAGATTGGCTCAGGATGATGATGATAATTATATATTTTGTATAAATTTGACGTATCAAGTAACCAGCTAAAGCTAGTGGTTACCATCTTCATATTTGCAATATCAGAAGAGTCAGTCCCAACAGTGGCGTTGAAAGTGAACAGCAATCTAGATAGGCCGATTTCCCTACTTTAAAGAATTATTATAAAGCAGTTTTTGTCAAGATTTTGAGACTTGCCTATCATTTAGAACTGAGTTAGAAGCAAAGAGGCCAGCAAGAGTTTACGCTATATACGATGTAGGTATATTATAGTAGTATATTGTTAATAAATAGCAAAATTACATTTAATTTTTTACAGAGCTGATGTTTCTCGAGACTAGCGCTAAGACGGGGGAGAATGTAGAGGAAGCATTCTTGAAATGTTCAAAAACGATCTTAGCAAAAATAGAAACGGGAGAATTAGATCCAGAGCGTATCGGCTCAGGGATCCAGTATGGTACGGGCACTTCAAAACGACTGACGGCTCCCAAGCGACCAGCTCGGAGCCCGTCAGAGTGCGCTTGTCGCGTTTAAGAGGCTACATTGTATTCATTTAATGTATATTCAATGATGAAACTAAATTTAACTCTTGGTTATTCTATTAATGTGATCTATTTTTAATAATTTAGTTAGAAATTACATACATAAATGTATTTATTTGAGCGCATACCACATTCATGGAATCTCTTCTCTTATATGTTACGATTAATTGACGAAAGTTCCTTAGCTCTGGTTCATATGACGAGTTAAGTTTTCAAATAAATCCCCCTGGACAAACTATCCACTGTTTAATGGTATTACTGATCGTATGTTTCCCTTACAAATGTTAACACATTTAAAGTCTCAATGTTGGCGTTAAAAATAGGATGTGTTTATGTACTTTATTGTCATTGCAACGAATGCTACTTCATAAATAATATCACCAAGTTAAAACTGACATGAATTAAAATGTCGAGAAGTGTTAATAACCCAGTATTCAATTCTTATCTTGCATAAAATAATGTAGAGACTACAAAAGGAACATAAGCAAAATACGACCATACGATGTTACTTTGACAATACACTGTAATAGTGTATTAATCGAAACATATATGTATATCTTTATGTATATGAATGGGGTATGTAGAATAGTGCTTTAATATAATTATGTTTATTTACAACTCATTGTGTTGTTTAAATGATGTTATGTAATAGCACGAGTAGATTAAGATTACTGCTAGCAGTCGATCATCCATGTGACAATTGCAATGTAATTGGTAATTTGTCAGTTTATCGTGAATTTATGATCTGATAGCATTATTGTCATATATAAGTATAAATAAACATTTTCATATCCACGAATATTTTGCACTCTTATTCATAAACGCTCCAGTATCAACACATCCTAAATAAATGCTTTAGGTCCTATTTCGACGTTTATGAATAAGACATTTGAATTTCACATGACACTACGAAAAAAGGTAATTTAATTGTAATTGTTTTTTATGGCATGAAATAAAAAGATACTGCACTTTTTATAGAAATTTATTATTGAAATTAAGTAACATTTTAACAGCTCTTACATACACGGGAGCTTGCTACTATTATCTTAATCATTTCTCTAAACTGGCTCACCACAATAACTTATTTCTATTAAAATTTCCTAAATATTTTATCGGTAGCCTTTATTTAAATAATTCAATAATATCTCTGAATAGCTCATTGAATATAAAAAGATAAAATATACAATCACACAATAAAAACTGAGAAACCTAAATTTTCAGGTTTCATAGTATATAAATATTTACATATGGACACGACTGTTCAAGTTCAGTGGCGACGTGATATGTACATCCTGCTGCATACATAGGTGTTCGTAAATTATTGTACATTAGGCGTCGAAAACCTATGGAATGTAGCAACTTAATTCCTGATGCCGTAAAACTTACGGCAATTCTGCACTTTTACAAATTCTGAACTGTATGTTGGGAGTCCTCCACTCATTGAACGTTGCCAGTTACATAATATCGCGTGTCCCAGGCAAACAAATAAACTGTTGGTCTCCAATTTGTACTTCATCAATACACAAGTGATTATAACGTAATTGACGCTTTTATCTATAAAAGCGAGAAAATTGATAAAAAAAAATTATAGTACACTATGTCATAACCGTACACCTACTAAACGTACAAATACACAGCGCTTACCGCATGCCATGCAACAGAACTTACATCAATGACTAATACATAATACATACTTCAAATGCACCTATTTGTAGCTAGGAACTATAACAGGGTGTGAGAAGGGTACAAGTCCGAGACCTATATTCCCGCGGATTCCATAATCCCCTAGTAGGTACAACGTAAGAGGCGAGCACTCCAACTGGAATTAGGCTCAATAGTTCCGCTGTCTATTGAATGCATGCGTATTTTTTATTGCGAGTACTACTTCATAACTTAATTATAAATAATAATGATAAATGAAACTTGAACTAATACGGCAAACAACGTTTTACATAAGTCCTAGTTCTATCACAGTAAAATGTTAAAAACACTCAATTAAGTAATAAATCCAAAATATCAAAATTTATTTCAATAAATAAATAATTAATGTTCCTGTTTTTACATTTGAAATAAATTTTAAATCGAAACAATACTAGTACATAAATTTTATTGATTTCATTTACTCGATTCGTGTTAAATTTTTAATGTCTTATAAACATGTTCAACATATTCGATTCATTTCCCTCGCGCGCGGCGACCGACAAATGGAATGATCGTCACCAAACAATACACTAAAGGATAGTTACAGTATTCACGCGTAAGTAATACAATTTTGAGATTCACATGTATTGCTACGGAGTAAGTAATTATGAAGAACATTGCAAAGACCACAGAATAGCATATCGTATCGTAAATATTTTTTGTACCTTCAAGCTTTAAATTTTTCATAAGTACGAAAATATTCTGTGCCAACAGTCTGCTGGGTAAACAACATGCACGCCAATATTATTTTTACAAAACAGTAAAATATTCTATCGCTTTAACAAGTAACCAAAACGAAAATAGAATCCTGAAAATAATTTAAAAATTTTTGATGAATTGTTACACGCCGTGTGTGGTTCAAACTGCAAATTATCTCTAACGTTGTAAGTAATTATTTACACAGTAATGGCTCCTTCAGACCAGCGTACTCCCGGCGCCTTACGCTTGTTTTGACATACGACCTTACACGCGCATGTATGCGCTTATATGCATGGAAAATACAGCAATTTGAAGGAGCCCCAACGGATTCAGCTGTTGTTTATATGTTGGGAAGTAGGGTACCAGCCCTAGTACCAGCGAAAGATTTTTTCCACCTAGTTTCCCATGAAGCTGACTGCGACTACTATATGAATATCACCTGCCCTCTCGTTAAATAGACTGACACTAAGTTCAATACTTGATACGATCACATAGCGTGGTATTGAATAATGATCTTGTCTAGTTTAATATCAGTCTTATTTATAACAATACTAATTAGTAAATATTGAAAAAAAAATCTGTAGACGCGAGATTGTTTGTAAGTAGCCATTCCGTATTCGTTTGTGACTAGACTACACTAAAATATCAATCGATAAGTACACGCGAATCTTAACAGTTAAGACGACAAAAGTTATTGAATCTTAGTGCCCATCTAACACGTCCAGTTACACAATCCTTTGGGAAGAAAAAGCTACACTTAACAGCTACTAAAACTCAAATATTATTCATAACATGTGTCAATATTAAATCTATTTGTGTAAAGTCTATACGTTTCTCACCTAAGTAATAATTATGATTCACGGTGCCGTTACTTTAATCGTTGCTTCCTTAATTAATCACGAATATACAGCGGAAACCAAACCACCCGTATCAAAATTTAGAAGCTACTGGCGTAGCCGCTTCAGTGAAACAATATTTATATCAAAAGAGAGCGAAAAGTGTAAACTGCATCGAAGTTCTCAGATTCATAAGGTCGTCGGATCACTGAATAATTTAATAAATATCTTTCACAAGATAACAATATATTGCTATTTCGATTACTAAAAATTATATTTTTCAAGTCCCCATAAATATTAATACCGGTCGGGGCGAGCACGCAGCCCAACATTTTTCAAAACATGATAACTTTTCAAAAGCGTTGCCGTAATTTATTTCTAAAAAGCACTCGTGTGGTACACCTCGACCGTCCGAACGGTCGAAGCACTGCAGCGGTCTGGTTCCGCGCCTTAAAACTAATGAAGTTAACACAAACACGTTCCCAAACGAAGCGCGCGACGTGAGCGGGGCGGGACGGCGCGCGGCGGGGGGCCGGCGGCGGGGGGCGGGCGGCGGGCGGCCTAGCTGCCGGCGCCGGGCGCGCCGCGCTCGCGGCACGCGACGGCCGCCACCAGCGCGGCGCCGCGCCCGCTGCCGTCCTCCGACAGCATCAGGTCGAACTGCGGAACAGACACACACTTATAAAGACAATACTTCGTTACATTATTATTATTATTACATTTAAGTTCAGGTTCATTTTCACAACCAATTTTTGTAGGTTTTTAATTACAACTGCATTGTGCATTTCCGATTTAAACTGTGGATTACAACTGTAACTTATGGTAGACAAAATAAGATGCGCTGAGTTCCAATATAGTTCTCAAAATGTACGAAACCATTGAAAGAAACCTAGATTAAATGAGTAGGATACTAATATAAAAATGTGTTCAAGCGTTAAACTCAGTTAAACTAAAATTTCTTTGAAGTTCTAGTAGGTGATACAAGTTATTTTATGTTATCGCCAGTCTTATTATCGATTATGATTTATTATTACTAAATACTATTGATATTAAACATTAAAGAAGTTTTACTATAAATTAAGTTAGTATTAATATACTGTTAGAGACGGTCATGAATGGCAGCACCATCGCACGCGTTAGAGACCGTCACGACTATGGACATTGACTTGGCTGACTTCATGCTACAACGGAGCCTAACTAGTGAGGAGAAATTGGATGAAGGAGCACATTGCTATCCTGCCGTCTGAGAGAGCGTATCCTCCACTCTAGGAACTGTTACTCTGTTACTCGTCTCGTTTGCCCAGTTTGATAGTGTTTGGAAAGCAGGCTAATTTTTAAGACGTTAATACAATGTGATCACAGAGTACTCGCG
This sequence comes from Parelbella machaon machaon, assembly GCA_018246775.1. Lineage (NCBI taxonomy): Eukaryota > Metazoa > Arthropoda > Insecta > Lepidoptera > Hesperiidae > Parelbella > Parelbella machaon. The sequence goes on from DWFV01000898.1 coordinate 10,865, forward strand.
GTTTCTCTTTGTTCAGTTACTCACATACTCGCCCTCACTAATTAACGTAGGTGCAAATAACACCGCCGATCCGACGTTTTATATCTAAAAATACATATTTGTGTATATGTAGTAGCTTTAGGAATTTCATTGAGGATTTAATATCGATAAATTTTCAATTGTATAAAATCATCTTCCAAAAAATTTTAGTTAATCCTAATTCTCTACTCCGATTTTATTATATCCGGCTTAAGTCACAAATATTTTGTTTGTTCAACATTGCCAGAGTAATTTCTGACCTCCAGTCCATGTTCATGAGATATCGCGACCTTATGCCTTTTGCAGACATATCCACTATAGATTAATTGTTACTATTAGTACATTTATACGTACACGCATGACGACATGTGTGTTGGTATGTGCGGAGTGGGTGTGGTATCGGCAGTACCGCGCGAGATACGTGACTGTCGACCTTAATCTAAATATTTACAAACACTGCGATAAAGTTCATTTAATTACGTCGCGTGTTTATTGCTTCAAAACATTAAGAATCTGATGAACATTGAACTCGTCAATAATCGAAGAGGGACGCGTCTGGAAATTATTATCTTAATACAACTTAATTAAGTATTTATACGTCAAAGATAAATAAATGTTTTGATGACCTTTAATACATATAAAATATTTGACGAAAACTGAAATGTAGATAGTTTATGGTTACATAACTATTATAAGCAGAGTGGTAGATAGCGTTGAAGCTGTTTTTGTTGTTTCATGAGAATTATCAGCTAAGTATTCATGAGTATTGTCTGTCATGCACATGACATCAGCTTCGTACGAAACGCAATAGTGGCACACTACGAACCCGCTGAGTAATGTATTATGTATATCCGGACATAGTTAGAAGTAAACTGATACTACATATAATAAAGACACGTTAATGCTATTTCGCTAGACTTTGAGCACTCTAGTATTATTCTGTAAATTATGCTCGTGGAGTTATCTGAGAACGAGATAATATAATGTTATTTGTAAAGATTTTCCTCGTGTCGTCTATGAGTTTGCGAGCACGATAAGTTAATATCTGTTTGTTGTTTTCTTCTTGAGTGGGGGCCCAACGACATAATAAATTCTATTTTTTTAAGTGTAGCTTTATAATGCATATTTTGTCGCTGAAATAATATTATAATTCACGGCGCGTAAGTTGAACCAAAATGGCGGTCGTCTGCGCAGGTAAAATTATGAAGAAAAGTGTTAGACAGGTTTAAATAAATAATAAAAATCCAAAAGGTAAAGTGATTTCGTCTAAAATTCGTTTCTAAAATAAATAAATAATTTATTCTCAAAAAACGAATGGTAGATGTTTCTATTAAAATTTTTCTATTATCCTCGGTGGCTTTCCATTTAAAACCTAGTTCCTTAATTATTCGGCGAAGACTTTTTTCAGAACCTTCAAAATTTATATCTGCTCGTAATTTTGCACGAAGTTTACTAAGTGTCGGTAATTCATTTTCAGTTAAATGAAAATTGTGAATGCAACGTTTTATTACCCCTTTGTCAAAATCGTCTATGCCTG
>DWFV01000899.1:0-12411 GCA_018246775.1 Parelbella machaon machaon
ATCATGTCTGTTTCAGAGACGTCTAACACCCTCGTCAACTAATATCTGATGCATTTGATCAACATAAACAAGTCTGGGCTTCCTTAAACAATTACATCGATCTCCACTCGTATTGTATATCTGTTCTGTCATATCTTCATCGGCACTTTTTTACCTATAGTATACTACAATCCTTCCCTTTCAGGGAAGTACAAGCGAGGTGTTATTATGTATCAATCCATTTGGTGCCCGAAGAATATCCATCAGGAATACACAGTACTAGAACTTATCAGAATCCAACCGCCTTTCCCATCCATTTTCTTGTCAGACGACCAATTATTTAGGCGGTCACGCCGGTGGGCCGTTTTATTCTTGGGAACCGCCATTTTGAAAACTGCGAAGCTAAAGATAAAGGAAGACCATTTTAGATAAATAGAAAATAAGTTGAGCTAAAATTGTCTCAAATTGTAAGTCCACGATGGTGTAACTTAGAACGTTGGTTGTGTTGCTTTGGTTACATTTTTTATAAATTTCCAAGTAAGGGTAGGGGGAGGGGGCAGTTCCTCCTTCTTGCCGTTCTTAGCGTTTACAAGCAGACCACGTTCCGAGATTTAACACCTCACCCAAAACAGGATATTATTCAATATCCTATAATACCAGATAATCATACCGGCGGTCGAACTTAATACTGTTATTAATGTCGTATACAAGCAATATTCAGACGTAAGCTGGTTATCGACCGCGAATGGAACAACGCTCCCAATAGCGACCGCAACCACAGATCAGGATATTACGATTGGCCGCAACGGTCTTACTGCATGTTATGACCCAATTACATACTCAAACACTACATGTTTACTGTGCTATCAATAAAATTGACCTGTTATTTATATAGGAACAAACATATGAAACAAGTGTAATCGTTCAAAATAAAATTGTATGAATAAATACACGTTTAAGAATGCTCATGTACGCACGTAACAACACACACAAACGCAAGCACACACGCACACATTCAAGCCTCAATTTGTTAACTGAAAATTAATTTGAATTCATAATTTAAAAACGTAATTCTTAATTGATTCCATATACCTACATGCTTTGTTTGACTGCAAATCATGAGAATTGAAACCTCCATACCCCTTCACATATTCGTTGTGAGAATAAAAATCGACAGGTAACAAATGCGATTTACACTTATGTACGTGTTTAATAAATAATTTAAGTCACAATATGTCTCAAGAATTAAAATGTCACAAATATCATCCTTTATGTTTCATAAATTAAATTACAATATATCACAATAATTTACACTTTACATTTCACATTTACATTCTTGAGTTTGATAAATTAAGTTACAATATGAAAAAATAACTGATAAGTCATAAGTTGCATTTATACTTATATAAAATAAATTAAATTACAACATATCACAAGAATTTAAACGTTACAAAACGCATCTACATTTTTGTTGTTAACGAATCATATTACAATAAATCACTAAAATCAATACGTCACAAATCATTTCTGCACACCGCGTTTAATGACGTCACCAAATATCACATTAAGAAATGTAAAGCCAAAAAAGCGTCAACGAAAACGCACCGTAGCCGCTGAACGAGTGAAAAGCTGAGCGTTAAGTTTAAATCGCTCTATTCCGCGATACCGCACAAAATAGATTAGCCGCGTTACAGGCTATCTCGCTCTCACAGCGGCGCGAACCGATTTCACGGTAGGTTTGCAGCGGAGCGCGCTTAACAACGAAAAAAGTAGCAATTTCAAGTGAAAATTATTTCCAGTGCACTCCACGTGCCGTTCGAGAAGCTTCGAGAAAGTTTATTTCGAATTATATTAAACGATATTTAAATTAATAAAAGTTTGTTGTGTTACGTTGTCGAGTGACGACAACGTAGTAATAGGGGTCGACGTGATGATGATGGTTTTGGTGGTGACGATGATAATGATGATGATTCGAGTTCACGTAAAGATTACTTCCAACATTTGAACTTTTTAATAGCAAACAATGCACCCAGCGACACATAGGCTCGTTGTTCTGCATACGTCAGCCATTGTAAAATTCGATAGGAAAGTCAAATCACTTCAGAGAATATAATAATAATATATGACAAAGGATTTATACTAAAATATAGCTTAAGAAACGTAGTATTGCCAGTGAATTTTCAATTACGGAACCAGTCCAGTCGTGAAATCATAATAGATTCTTCAGTTCACGACTGGCTATATCTCTTCCGGAGTCGCTATTCGATTTCACAGCAGGTTGAGGGTGACAATTTAAAGCGAGGATATGTACATAAAGAGGTATTTATATATATGTCAAGTACCTTTATCTTTTCAGTTACAATTTTTTCAACCATTGACGATTCGCAATACCTAAATTGAAATCTTTAAATATTTTTTTCTTTATTGCCGTTAACAGCGGGCAATCTTAATTTAAAATGGCATTTTTTACAAGTCAGCTCAGGTGATGGTAAAAATTTCATACTGTAAACATAGGTATTGTCAAATGAATCCAATCGTGCAAGGTCTACGTAAATTGGTTTGTTCAACCATATCACATTTTACCACGAAACCAATAAGCACGAAATAGAAATCAAATGAGCTTCACCTATGCTTCATATATTTTCTATTTATAAGTGAATAAAACGTCACCAATTCTATCTGTAGGTAATGTTAACAGTTGTTAGGACGTAAAAAGTAAAATTCTTTATGACGTAGAATTTTAAAAATAGAGCTGATGAATGAGTCGTTCAGGCCCATCGACATGTTTGGAACTTGTTTGACGTTGAAATTTGTCCACAAATGACGACGACCACTTTCCATCGGTTTTATCTGCTTGTTTGTAAGCTTATACTACGAAGTCTGTCAATACGATAGCAACAAATGGTCAATTTGGTAACTCACATGCTTTTCACGATACTCACTTCGAATATGAACACAGTCCCGTAAGTTTGCTGGAGATACCACATATTCCCATGTGTCCCTATTTCAAACGAATCCAGTCCCACTGATCCGTTGGAAATAGGTCGGATGTCTTCTTTTCCGCAGAGCGAACTATATTCATATAGGAACCATATATAAACTATTCTTTTACTTTTTTACATTATCTATAAATCATATTATATAAATATAATTAATACATGCTTTTTTTATTCTACGAGCACACATACCTAGGAAGAGCCTATTGCGGTTGAGGGAGCCAATAGGCTACGAAACTGACGTGCGTGTAATAACATGGACATAACAAAAAATGTACTTTGTAGATATATGCTCTGGATATATTTTTATTGTAAAAGTAAGTAGTTAGTTACTGTAGTAGTTAGCAATTTTTCGTAAGCGAATGCTTGCAAACTTAAATCATGGCGATTGAACATCGGATCTGTATAAGGTTTCCCTCACGGCTCAACAGGCTAGGGAGCTTCGCCCCGACGCTTGGCAACCAGCAAGGCTAACAATGGCTTTGTTACGCTAAGTTTTAATGGTGTAGGTTGTTCCATTTGTCTCTTCATAATGGAGCCCCGACAATCACCGAGTGGTCCGCGCGCGGCTTTATACAGCTGTTCAGTCTATAGCCCCAATCAATGGCACACAATGCGTCTACTGACAGTGTAAACTTGCCTTCGTTATATGTACTACTGTTGTGTTTGTACTGTGCTGGTTTAGTGAAAACAAGTTAGATTAATCACTTGTAACGGCGACGGCAAACGTCGTGAGAAAAACCTGCATATCTTAAAGTTCTCACTAATGTAAAGCATGGGCTGATTGAAGACCGGCATTTGGTCTTTGCGGCAAACTACGGCCTTCATTCATCTCATTCATTCTCATTCTCTTCTCAGAAGAGACCTGTACCAAAGATTGGAACCACAAAAAGCTGATGATGTAGTCTTACACAAATGAAGAACACATTAACGTATTGGATCCAATGCTGATTATCTGATAAATTCCTTAATTATTATTACTGCTACTCATGGGAGTTAGTGTTAATTAGGCGAATTTTGGGTATAAACTGCACAAGCTGATTGCACTCTCGGCAGTGTGTACACAAAGCACTTGCCAAGATGCAAATGCCCAGCAGACTAAGGCGATTGTGTTGTCGTATATACGTACCTACATATATTTATAGGTGTTTGTATATCTATCCATAGATGTCTCTCTTCAAACTCTCTACCACCATTTTTACAGGGTATTACTATTTGATACCAATTTTTAAATTCAACCCATTGTATAGATTATTTACGGGTAAATATATAACCCGAAGTAATTGCCGAAATATAGCTGGCTGGATAGTGTGGGCTCTAAAGTGCCGAGCTCCCTTTTCAAAGACCACAAGAGCTTCAGAGTCACGAAGGCATCAATTATAGGGGAGGAGTCCGACCGTGAGACGAAATCTATCTTTCTCTCTCTCTTTTTCTCTCCCAAACTCCTAATATTATTTCACGACAACAAAACATTACCGAACGTCTTTATTATGAGTAGTTGCAACATGTATATCCGTTAACCAAAATTTAATAGTTATATAAAAGTCGTTGTAGAATTGAATTGTAATGGAATGTACGGAAATGTAAGGAACAATGGGGTCGTCATATACAAAAGCTTATACTTTTGTAAAATCCCTAGATAAATTTAAATTACAAAATAGTATTCATTACGCGAAGTATTTTTTGCAACCGCACTTGTTCCATCAGGTTATAAAGAGGAAAAAATCGCAATTGAACAACCGGCTTAAACTGTAGTCAGTATTCAAACTCGACTATTACCCAAAAGCTTCGAAGGTTATATCGATTGGTGAGAAAAACAAGGTTTGTTGGAAGGAAAAGGATTTAACGAAAAATTTACTGCAACCACTTCCGTTTAAACCGAGGCTCGTAGTTTCGATGAAACGATATTTTGCGTTAAGGTAGAATTTGGTAGCGGCTGCCAGGTAGTAATCGGTTCTGAGTCGTTTAGTATACCTACGTATAGAAAAAATATAGAATAAAGTTCAATAGCATGAAATCATTGTAAGGTCACTGTTCTTCCAAATAGACATCTCTTTTAGCGCACCCTTGAGTGGAGAGTTGATAAATTGGGTAAAACTTAGTATGTATGATAAAGTGTAGGTAATATAATTTATATATTTATATGTCCTTCATTACTCTTAATAAAGGGAGAATTGAATAAACAGTGTCATTTCCTACCAGTCAACCTAGATAATCATTATAATCTGAAATACACGCGTAATCTTCTTAATTTTTAAATTCATGAATCCCATATAATGTTTCTGAAATATACACCACGTATATAAAGCTAACGTACATAACACATTATGCTATAACACGTGCATAAAGCAATACGTACCCACATTAATAAATCGAATAACTGTAGAGTTCACAACATGCCAGATAACGTTGAACGAGCATGACGGGTTCACATGACTATCGCATAATTTTATTAATCTACATCATAATGCAATTCAAATCAAAGAAACAAACTAATATCAGTCAAACACCAAGTGTCAAGGTCTAGCGCGATAAATTTACGCTATCTCCGTTGTCGACTGTCGACAGCTTAGCGATATCGCTAATGCGAACAACTCGTAATTACGACCGGTCGCAAGTAGGTGAGCAGGATGTGTAGGCCGTGGAACCATTTTGGTAATGAGAGCGTACTTAGCGCCGGCTGTGTGTAATTGAGCCATGTGCTCTAATGTCATTGTGACAGCTGGTTATGACGTATCAATGTCAATGTGTCAGGAACTATAGTTGAATACGTTTATTTTATAAGTGTAAGGTATACGGTCAGCAGCAACGAGTATGTCAAATAAATCTGTGGAAAATCATTATTATATATCAATGGATGCTCCAGTATCCCCATATAATATAATTATCACTTACCAAAAATAATAATAATAATTTACTAAAACGGTAACCACAGAAACTTACATTTTTATCATTTAAAAATATGTAGTTATACTCGTATGTTAGAAAATAATTCCATAGACAAGAGTTGTACTTAATAAACAGTGACATAAGGAAATCAATGATGTTTTCAGGCAATTCCATACGATGAACAATGCCTAATAGCACAGATAAGTGCAATAAACCAAATCAGCAGTATAACAACACACCAGTAACAGAGTATAAAAATCAGCAGAAATCTGTTCCAAATTCAATTCAGCCGTGCACAGTGAGCAGACCTCTGTGTCACTTGTTAGAATTTAAAACAGGAACAGTTTACTGGCGGCGCCAGCAACGAACACTCCAGCACTTAAGCACTTACGTTTCTGTAGGCATGTGGAATACACAAATCTAGCTCCATTCGCGTTTTTTTTTTCTTTCGCTTCTTTAAGGTGACGACCGCGAATGCATTAGAAGTTTTCATTCACGCCTTTAACACGAATTCCTTGCTCGCTGTTGCAATTCAACGTAAGAAATGTTGTGCAAAATTTGCAATATTGCCTTTTTAAATATAATACAAAGCGTTCAAGTAATACATATTAATAATTCGAATGACTGTCAAGAAAGTATCTGTTTATTGTGACTTTCCCTGAATTGTCGATATAATAAAAATTGTGAAACGAAATTACAACAAAACATCCGGTCAGGCTCTCTGAAAAGTGACACGAGTAGAAATATTTTTATACATTTTTAAAATTACACTGATTTCAATTGGTTTTTATATATATTGTTCCTAAAGGGGTTAAGTATTACGATGGTAAATAAATCAGCTTATCCCTCCGAAAAGCCTGATAGTGTAATCAAAAGCAATCCTATCTGTAAGTTTATCGGTCTCATCAAACGTTACTATAGGCTGGTATGTCAAGGGAGTGTGCAGAACGACCTTCCTTTTTACAGTTATTAATCTGCCCCCACCCCGCTGCCTCGTATTAGCACCTACCTCAACTTTAGACAGGTACCAAGAAGCCTGCGAAAACGAAAACGGTCCTCTAGACCATTTTATCGCAATGTTAACTTGGGATAATTCAATAAAATGAAGTGTACTAAGAAATTTTTAGACGTAATTAATCATTTATGAAATATAATGTTATACAAATATATTCTACAAATGTCGAGTCCGGTACTCAGCCAACGCACCGCCCTACCGCCCGATCTTATCTGCGTTATATACACGCCGCTCTCCACAATATCGCCGGCAATTTTTCTCTGTAAGCGAAGGAATTCATACCGTTATCGCGGACATGATTTTGACATTAGTGGAATATGCTAGCCCTGGCATCGCAGTTCCGTCGGATATGTTCTCGATGGCAAGCGTCCGGGCGTGGAAGCAAATGTTTTCCGGGTTTGAGCATTCGCTGTGAAAACAGCTATCTATTCTGCTGATAGGCAACATAATTGACACGGACTGGGTCGCGGTACATATTTGTCGGTTCTACGCACACGTATTTGCCCCGCGTTCAGATTTTAGTAACGAAATACGTATATGTAGACGCGCGCAAACTAATTTGCGGGAAACGTCGGCTATCCAAAATATTCTCTGTACATTTCAAACGAGTTATTGAAATATACGAGTATATTCATAAACGTTGTTATTTTAAAATCAAAATCTATCTTATTTTTGTACATTACAGCGACATAGACGTAGGCAAAGCATGATTATTTTTTAAAAATACAGTATATTTCGAAAGAACGTGATTGACATTCTACTGGCTTAACGCGCGCGGCTATTTTTTTCGATTCTACCAGACCTAGAGAATTCTCTTTTAATCTCTACGGTATGCACGGTTCCACACGATATTTCATTTCACTGTTGTAGCAAGTGATATGTAAGCTTAAAACGCACATATTTTTTATAAAGAGGTACGCGCCAGGATTGGAACCCAGGGCCGCAGAATGAGAAGCCTTCGTCTGCGGTTGCGAACATTTAATGCATTCCTCTTAGTCCAATTTTACTTGTATTGAAGTTATTTGGTTCGGTTGAAACAAGGTAGATCAAGCCCCATCTTTTCTCAAAACGAATAATCGTAAAAAAACAGAAAATATAAACTTTCTTTCTTTTTTAATATACAAAGATAAACAATTTTTGAAGCCACCTTGTAAATGTAATTGTAATATATGGTTTTGACACGCGGATCCACTCTACCATAACATATACTTTTATGCCACAAATCAGTGTAATCAAATAAATAATATCTATTTACAAAGGACTAAAATGTTAAAAATATAGGGTAAAAGTAATTACTTCGTAAATTGCAAGCCAAATTCGTGTAATTTTTAGCTGCGCCATACGTCCTATAACCTAGTACTTACGTACTTCATAAAACGTGCGTGAAAATTTGCCAACAACCAGTATCTATCAAAGTATTAAACGCCCATTGTTACTAACACAGATATCGCGATAAAACCTCAATAAATTTATTCGTTTTCAAATGCCTGCATAAGATTGTCAATTGAAAAAAAAAAAAAACATTTAATCTATTCGGTTATATTAGCTGCCATTTTGGTACGCATAAATTTGAATGTCGCTGCGTTTGAATAGTTATCATGCCATACATACATTGAAACTAATTATGCACATACAATAACCAACACAGCGAGTACCTATAATAAGGTTCCAGGAAGTAATCAACGCGACTCGATTACATCAGTGTGATTTGCATTAAAAACTGATTGTAGCAAACAGCGTACTACAGGCTACAATCAATTGGAGCCGAGAAATAATTTATCAGCAACAGATACTGTTTAATTGAAATATGTCAGATCGGTGACGCAATTATTCTAATTAAAACACCTGATTATACGGCGATTGTCAATTTAGCGCTTGTGAACATGATTCGTAAGTGACTTATTTCAGAAAATGTTACTTGATCTGCACCTAAAACGGTAGTATATTCTGAAGATTTAAATATCCAGGGTGTAGCTTGACGCAATAAAAGCACACGTGACCTCATTACCGAGCCACGTAATATTAAAGTTAGACGTACTCGTGGGTGATTAAAATAATAAAGTCACGATTCACGACGCTTTGATATAAGTACCACCTTTATACCACAAAGACATTTATAACGCAAGCTAAAAGTTACCGACGGTAACACAAAAATACTTTTCCCGAATGGCTTTACGGCGTTTCAAAACGGAATCTCCGCTTAATGTGAAAAATGCAACCCGACGAGTTCTCGAGCGCGAAAGCTCACTGAGAACACTTGATAAAAGCCGGTTAAAGATACGAAAACATTCGTAATTATTGTTTATACTTAGGCACAAGTGAGGCGCGACGCGACGCAAATTGGACCATGCCAACTGAGAATTATGTTTTAAATTTCAATTAAAACGAGCAGTAAATTCGTGGAACAAGCGCAAAGGGTGGGAGGGGGCGGAATGGAAGGGCCCTAGAAACAAATGACGGCGCAAGACGGGGCGCGGACAATGGCTCTGACTGTAACTAGATTACTTCGTGCAATTAGCTTTCGGAAACGTTTTGTGGATGATAAAACGAAAAACTAATATTCGCACAGTGACTTTGTTCATCCTCTCGGATATTATCTAAATATAACTACTCTTACCACGTTTAAGGAGAATATAATTATTATGACACCTTACAGTTTCTTATTCCCATTCTGTAAGTATCTGAGTGTGAGTGTGTATCTGATATATGTATGTGTTATTTATTAAATTGTTCAGATTAAATAACTAAACCTATTAAAGTAGATACTATAAGTACCTGGATAAAATAAATTCTTATCTACAAAATCTGATGAAATGTCGTAGTGTACTACATTCCTTTGGCCTATCTCTAAGGGAGATTACAGACGTGAAGATAAGTTTAAAAAAATCCTGTTATGAAAGCAATACTCTTGGACGACAAAGTCAGCAAATAGCGTTAATAAAGTCATAATCGTTATAATAATAATGTCTATGAAAAGAACCGTCAAAATCGTTCCCGGTAAGTACCTTTCAGAACAAAAGAAGAACAAATTGAAAATGGAGGAAATAACGACAAAACAGAGAGGAAAATAGCAGGAATTAGATTCAGAAGGCGATACTGGCCGCTATCGTTCAGCGCGCCGTTTAAAAAACGTAGCTTGATCCCGTCTTTATTAGGGTGAGATGCCGTCGCGCATCTTCTTGGATCGTTCACTAACTGCAAATCTCTAATTCAAGAATTTTTTATACAAAATCTGTTATAAATTTATAAAAAAATCCTCGAAAAATATATTTACTTATTTCATAAAACGAATTAAATTGTCATATTTTAAAAATAACGTAACAGCAAACCTGTAATTCCAGAAAAGAAAGACAGAGAAGTGCAGCACATTCCAACGCTTCACTAGTTACGTTTACATTCCACTATGGAATAGGTAATGAGCATATTTCCATGCATCAAGCAAAAATCCTGACTTTGACCTACTGCCACAAATTTTAAAATGGAAAAATCCAATAGCACCCGACCCGGGGATCCAACCCAAAACTCTCGACCACTCGACCATGAAGGCAGGTAATTCATGGAATATTTTAAAGATCACAACGTCCATGAGACTGCTTATTTCTATTTTCCATATTACACGTCAAAGTATACCCCTAAATACTGGCCAACTCTTAAAACATATTTAATGGAGTATTTCAGATATTTTTAGCCAACATTTATACCATAAATATCAACTGGAATAATCTAGCCAGCATTTTATTTTTAGCGCTGTGATTAGGGTAACTGCCTCGAGCCTCGGGCCAAGCAGCATCATTTGGAATAAATTACCCTCAATCGATATTCCTTGTAACCTTTTTTCGCTATACATTAGCCGGCCCATTACTGACACCTCCAGTCTTTCAGGAAACTGGAATCTTTGATAAATGACGTCTCCGCTCTCGCATCCGACGTTCCTCGGAAAGTGCACTTCTTGGAAGGCGAATTAAATTTTTGCAGTACAAATTGCGAACGGAAAATCTACATTTGAGTTCGCTTCAAAATAAGCTGTGTAAGTGGAAAGGCATTTTATGGGACACCTTTCACCGTGCGACCGTTTTATGGGATGCCTTTTACGATATCTAGGAAGTACGCCTCGGAATAAACGTGATTTTAGTTGCACTGAAACATTTGAATCGAACTGATACTTTGACACCTACACATATTTTTAAAGTGAATATTTTGCGGTTATAATATGTTGTTCTTCAAAGACGAGAAATCTAGAAATCTGATAACATTTAATATTATAATCTTCTCTACAGAAATATCAGAAACAACATCTTAAATATTGAAACATCTTTGATGTTTCGCCGAAGTTATTATCATCAAACCATTTCCAAATCCAATACCTTTCACTACAACTTGAACAAAGTACCTAACGATTTTCAGAACGATCGCACAGCCGATGAACCGATACACTAATCGTCTCGGCATTAGTCAACTGTCAGGAGCAGACCGACACTAAGTTTCACTGAAATAATTTACTGCCAACATATTTTCGACATTTCATCCTCGGCATTATAGGTCGTTTTAGTTGCAATGTAGCTCGCAAAAATTGTCAAAGGAATTTTGTAATTTGTGAAATGATCACAATTAGCCATCATATTTTCAACTAAAGTCACGAGGTGATCCATATTATGCGATCCCTGGATGATCTGCCTTCGATGTACACTTTGAAAGATTTATTCGTTATAAATACCAAGAGACTCCCCATCATGTTTCATAAATATCCGAGTATGTTCCCTCCACGTTTAAAGGATAGGTCATATGTACGTATATTCTGACACTTATTTCCTTCATTAATCTTCATTCCGCTCATGAATTCGTTGGACGTGAACAAATTGACGTGACATTACGCATAAAGGTCCTCGCGATTTACAGTAAATTTTCATTCAATATTTATTATCATTCTCCCATAGCTATACTTCAATCCTCTGTTATACTTATAATCGAGAGCATATTATAAACATTAAAACGCTGGTATTAACAACTTAAATCATAAATGAAAAGGGCTTACCGTTATAAAAGATAAGACAATATTACGTTAGAAATTGTTTCATAAAAACGAATCCAAAATTAGGGACTTCATAAATTTTGAAGGGTTGTTGTAAAAGCAACTAAAAACTGTTTATTTGAATTTTTAGGTGACTTCTTCCTCGAAATAATATTCCTTGCGTACAACACAAACAAAAACAAAGAGAAAGTAAAAAAGGGAAGCCACACTTTATGCGGCAGATCATAACAATAAAAGATTTGCTGATCAAAAAACGACAACATATAACGGGATCCAATCGTATGAATAATTTATCTTACATGTTGAAGACTGCGTAGATATATTTACTATAGCAACTGAGCCGTTAGCGATGATAAAACAAAGCTATGCGGAATTCAGGGCGCTGTCAACAATAAATAAAGGTGGCAGAGTGTAAGAGTGAACAGGAAAACCATAAATCAGACAATAGCCGAAAGAAAAGGCGATATCAAGAGGAAGGTGACCTCACGTGAGACAAAAGAGAT
>DWFV01000900.1:0-12410 GCA_018246775.1 Parelbella machaon machaon
AGTGTTCAAAACAATAAAAAATATTATTATATTAGTCATTACTCATTACATGTTCATCATCTCAGTCATTACACGTTCTTGTAAATAAATTAATAATTAATACGTTAGTATAATAATTATAAATAATACTGCAGAATAAAAAAGTTAGGTGCTTTATTCAAAAGTGAAATACATTTCGCTCTGTTCTGTACTATGAAATGAAATACCATACCAACTTTTTTTCTGTATTTACTAAATAAAGCTTTCTGTCACTAAGCACACTAAAATGCTTACAATTTTAGAGTAGACACTGGTCTAGTAATCACATCATATAAGTATACGAGTATGTCTGTATCAAGGTCTTTGTCTCCTTAAATATCGCTAAAAATCATTAGTTTTATAAAAATAAAAATTTACCAATAATTCTACCAGACCAACAGCATTAATATTACTTTTTATGTTTTATTAACTGTGCAAGCTTTTGTAGGGCTGTCAACGATCGAGTACCTTTTTATTTGTAAAAAAATCGACACATTTCTGCGTTTTATTTTTATTTTCTATGCGATATATCGTTGGACAAAAATATTCTCGTAATTTATTAAAAACATATATAGAAGAAACATTGAGAGAAAAATGTGTAATATAGATATGTATACTAGACTGATACATTGTATACCTATAATGTAATATCCGGGAGAAATTAAAAAAAATGTGATTGTATTAATAATATTTTTAACCGACAGACAGTTATAACATATAGTATCAGTATCAGTTAAACATCCCGTTATATATTACAAAAGAATATACTTTTATCGTTTTCTAATAACTGTCTTGTACGTGATCCATTCAATTCGACTATCTGTCTAAACTTTTGGAGATTATCATGACGAAAGTTAATTTGAGTGTAATGTTAATAAATAAAAGGCTTAAGTTATCTGTAGTGCTAATAAAAATGTATATCTGACATATAAATGGTATCCCTACAATGAGCAGCGCTGGGCATAGCTTGGGGGCGTGCCAAGCTGCGCACGCGGAGCTAACGACCTTACGCGCCCAAAACGATCGTCTTCCTTCAACACCACATTTGGTGATGCTACTCTCCCGAAAGGCCAAGGTTGGTCTTTTTTCGTTCCAATTCAAATGCGCAGTCGCAAACAAAGAACACGCGATGAAGGAAATCAAAATATATCTCCTAAACACGTTCAGAGCGAGTGTTTACTGAAGTACTATGCCGCCCTGTTCGCTATCCTTACTGAACGTGACTTAGCAACTTCTCGTTAGTGTTGCCATTGAATGTTGCGAGTAAGCATTAAGCATGTAAATACAGGGCAATATTTAAGAGAAAATCTTATGTTCTGTTGAAGAAGAAAAAATAAAACAAAGCGGCATTATTTATAAATATCTACAAATGTCTGCTCTTTTACATTTAATATAGACTGAAATGTGTATAGAGCCAAATAGAAAATAAAATTCGCAAAATCCTTTCAGCCTCGCTCCAATTGTTCTACATTTGTATGTAGGAAACAGATTTAACGTAGCGTTATGTTTATCGAGTATTTGAATAGTCATCATATTAAAGCACGCTCAACGAGCATTTTTTAATAATTTGATTTTCTATTCGTTAGCTACCGTAATTAGCACTGAATTGTCCGCGGTTTTTCAGCGTATGTACGAGATGAGGGTGAACTGAAGCGTGGAGACTAATTGTAGTTTAAATAGCAATAGCATATCACTCCGTGTTCGTCCGGTATCACACAAAATCGCCCCCAATTAAACGATGTGGAAGCAAATTAGCAGTAATTACGTCGCGCAATCACCGCGTCGACGTCAAGGCGGGAAAATGCGCTCTATGTCCATGGTATTAGTATCATTATTGTGAATGTACCTCCGGTTGTTTGACAGTTTGGAACCAAATCATAGCGTGTTTATTATTTCATGTTCGATATTTGAATTTCTATTATATTTTTTTGCGGTGTTACCACACAACGTGTTTGAGTTTTGATACTGACATTTAAAACTTTCTTATACAAAGTTATATCGGAGATGGGGTGACAAGTTTTTAAATTTGTACGAGTTCATAATTAGTAGCAATACGAGAATTTTTACTGACAAAATTGATCTAAGACGCATGTAAACACATGAACGAGGTTCCAGTGATACAGTTGGTTACAGTGACATAGACGGAATCTGTCTGGATAACATAATCATCTTCAACGTTTTGTTTTTGGGTTATTCACAATCCAGGACATGTTTAGATAGCGCCTGACGCTGTGCCCCGAATGTGGCTTCCGACACCAGTGGCCCGATAGTATTTGGGCCACGAAGCTACCCAGCCGCGACCGATTGCGTGCTTATATAAGAATTGCCACAATACTTATTGTTATCATCTAACAATACATCACTCCATTACACCTTTATCCGTTGTAACTGTGCTTTTTCTTTGACGTCTGTCACAACTGGTCCATTTAGGCGTGTTGAATAGCGAGTAACGTTAGACACATTTACTTTATTCCATACCTTTTTTATTTTTTATTTAATAAATTTTATTCTAACCCGTAATATACAGATAATGCCGTAGTACCATAGATGAAAAAATATATACGTAGAATATAAAAAAAAATAATTCTTAAATTGTCACCAGCCACGATCCACGCGATGCCCTTTATTATTATGTTCTTGGTTCCGTAACAAGCTGTACATGTTCCCTTTAACTGAGAATTTTACATAACTATGGGAGCTTTTTTCGTAAGCCCCGTGAGGGATACCAGGCGTACCATACTCATGTCTATTTATAAGCGAGTAAGGCACGTACACACCACCATATAGCAAATTGTTTGCCTACTTTCGCCGGGTTCAATCAGTGTTAGTTTTTATTTCTTAATAACCGCTTCGACGTGGCCAATTTCATATTTTATCTCTCCATCGACAATTACCGGCCTTATTCAGGTTGTTTTGCAAATAAAGCGGTAGAAAGCTGCTGAATAAATAAAAATAACTGGAGACGCTTTTCCGCTGCCTTCTCAGTTATTGACGAACAAACCTAACACGGTAAAACTTAACATATTTTTTACTGATTTACTGTTAGCACGATGACGTATACATATACATAGGTGACATACAACCACTTTTCATATATGATTTTTACCTAACTTTACAATCACAGATCATTAGAAAGTATCAATTGCATTATTCTAAAGTATTACTCGAGGTGTTACCTCATAACAATACAACGACGGCGATATGTTTTATTAAATTTATGATGTAAAAAATTACAGCTGAGGGAATAAAAAGTCCGATAACTGTTTTCTTACATTACTGTCTCTAATTCATCATACTGGCAACATTGCGAGTGCGCCGGAGTGGCCAGTACCAGATATTACGAGTGCAATTTTCTCGGCGGCTAGTTTTTTAATCTGTGGAAGTGAAAGACAGATTGGCATTTGCCAGTTATGGCGATGCTTGCGATCCGCTCGTGCGAGCCGCATGCGGTAATGTTATGCAGTCTGGCTCCAGTTGTTTCTTGAAATTTATTAATCTATTTAGTATACGAATATATGCTATGTAACTATATCAATAAATAAACTAATTTTTAAATATATGATAATGTTTAATTGAACTAAATTTGATTCTACAATATACACAAGCCGTTCTATGTAAATGTATTTAGTATTCGTCGACACCACTATTTTATCTAACGAACAATAGCTGGCATATCACAAAAATATATCGTTTGTGTGTAACTAAACAAGTATTGAAGTGTCATTAAGCTCAGTGTCGGCGCGTGCGAGCGCGTGCTGACACTGCCAGCAGTTAGGCCGCGTGCACACCTGCAATTAAACTTCTACAAGAAGTATCGGGCAGTTTGCAGGTGTAAACTACCTAGCAAGTGTACTGGCGATAGTTTGTTAAGCGAGTAATTGCGAGTACATTATTAGACAAGTATATATATGTTTATATCGCCTCGCAACATATCTAGCTGTCTATCGCTCTTATTTCATATGTTATCTCGCATGGTTGGTTAGATTTTTTTTTTTGTATTAAAAACATTTTTCAACGACAAGCACATCTTGTATGTCCTCCCGAAAATACTATGAAAGTAATAGTCTTAGGCATGAGTATTTTGTAACGACCTTTAACAATTAAAGTATTGTGCAGCATTTGCCATTTCTTCGTAAAATCCATAGTCGAATTGAAGTTGACAGGTATTTCCTGATTATTGCAATATCTACGAAGTAAATCCCTTATACTATTTCAATAGTTCTTGTATGTAAATAGCTCCGGGATTATTTTATACGGTAACCGCAAGCTTCTCACAAGGTATTTATTGCAGAAAATATTGCAGGAATGTATGTGATATGTAAACGGTGTAGTAAGAAGCTAATGCTGGACTTCCGCAAATGTACCTGTCGGTGAAAACGCGGCCTTACGACTGCACCATGGTGTGCGTTTTTGTCTTCGCTGTAATAAGACTATCTTATACGTTGGAATGTCTGTCTTTATATCTACACCGACAGCTTTAATAATAGCTAGATTCCTCCTTGATTTAATTATTTATTATCATCAGACTTATAGTTTAATTATCAATGAAACAACGTAACTCTTCGTTGGCGTAAATATCTCTGCAGCTAAGTTTGAGTAATATATTAGTAAAATACGAACTCCGATTTGGTATGAAAAATAAGGTATAGGTATTAAGATTACATAAGCGTTAAGTTCGTTGTTGCGTTTGTATATAAACTGTGCGTAAACAAACAAACGACTTCTCCACAACCGCCAAATAATCTTTCGTTATCTTAGCATTAATAAACTGTCTAATATCGTTATAAGATTAAAATCAGATGTTATTTTTAATGGCGCTAGAAAACCAGCTGTAATTAAATTTATTGTATTGTCAGTTGTCACATTTAGCTCCGGTCAGGTATGAACAATAGCGTGGGCCCGTTAATTGAGCCACTGAATTGGGTGAAGCGGAAGAGCTGGCCGTGTCAGCGGCAGGCAGAGACAGAGTAAAGGGCACCAGGTGGCTGGCGAGCGGCCAAGTTGGCGATAGCTGTCCACTATCGCCCAACTATCTCACACAATCCCCCAATAAATGTTTCGTTTCCTCACAAATTTAGTGCGCATACCAATAGAAGTGACCTAATTTCTAAATTAAAGAACCTATCTCCCATACATATCTAAGGAATGTATGACACACGATAGCGTGTTTCTGCAACATTGTACTAGGCTGCTGTAAGCGCTCCCCGCACGCAAACCGATGCGAGTTCCGCTCGCTCAAACTACATTCAAATTAGTCGAAAGCCGAGGTTCCGAGTAATGCCGTCAAACAGACGACTCTTTCCACGCAGATGGACTGCTCTGATATCTCTGTCAACACATTTTATGGCGCGATTAAGAGCTAAGAGACGCGTCGCTGTTCAAACACGAGCGAGATGTAAACATTGCACAGTGCACACGCTTAGATGAAACTAAGATAATGCTTATTATTTCGGTAGTAGCAATGAACTCTCGTCAAATTTAAAAGACTTACCAGAAAGATGTTATATTTTTGCTACACTATGTGTCTCATTAAAATTTTACACAATTTTCTCTGACATTAATCACACATATTCTTAGCATAATCTTTTAAAAGTCTAATATTCTGCAATAAAGATTTTTATTGCAGCATGTAATTCCATTCGTGTCTGAATTAACGGTTTTGATATCAATTTTATGTAAATTTTGCCGGCATTTTGTGTCAGAAATAGCAAACGATACCGCAGTGCATATAAGATAATATACAATTACTCTCTTAATTCTAGACTCTTCTATAATTACACACCCTAGTCTAGGTTTATATATTAGTAGTATTCTACAGTGTAGACTGTGGAAACGTCGTGTATTTAAATCTTCTAAACGTTTCGTTTAATACCTAATATACCTTGAAATACATTAACAATGGCCAGCTCCACCCAACGCAAATGGAAAGCTGGGCTCATTGTACCACGCGTTTATTTTTACCCGCACGCCGCCGCTCTCCCGGTGCCCTGCCAAAAATGTGGCCCACTGATCTTCTACAATACAGGGAATCGACACCGTTCGCGAAATTAGTTCAAATTTTATTTCCGGTCAAACAAGAGCTTAACGGGAGCACTAGTTACTCGAGTATGACGATGTACTTAACGGATAATACGATAGCTCATTAATATTTTCTATAGAAATAAATATGCTTTTGAACATTATGATGTCATGTCTTAAATATAGAGCTATACATTTTTGTGCTTCAGTTTTACAAAAGTATGCAAATACGGACCTACACCTGAGTAAAATTTTTAACACTATAGTCAGATAATTTTTGCGCGCCTTTCTCCTTTTTTGACTTCTCTAAATCAATGTACTCGTATCGTCTTTATTCGAGAATTAAATGCTAACTTCGCAAGAGTGCGTACATTGGCTGCTACTGCGCCGCACTCCACTGCGCGGTCTGCGCACTGTTTGCGCATCAAGTGACGAATGACGAGGCCTCCCCGCACGTGGTATTGGTGTCTCGTGGTGCTGATTGATTTTTCTCACTACGATGCAACTGATTCGCAGTAAATCGATGGTCGCGTCTCACCACAATATCCCGCCTTCGCGCGCCCAGCAGTCACTCGAATTCAATAGTGACACAACAAATGGAATGTATCTATTAATATGTCACACTTTACCGTGACTACGTTCTACATTTTAACTACTACATAACGCTGAGAGAACTTCTGTAGTAAATTTCATTCGTATACTAAAGTTTTAAATATGGCTATACAACTCTACATTTTACGATCGTCAAGCAACCGTTGAATGTGGCTGGCATTCATCTGTATTTATAAAAACGGTAGCGGGTATAATAAACCCATAACAAAAAGTGACTGCCGAGCGCGTCACAGCGCCTGTGCACACCCAAACCGTTAGTCGTAAGTAGCAGACGCTGTAATAAAAGTAATTAATTTTAACGAACCTAATGAACTTCATCGTCGTCAAGAAATATACGAACCACATGATGACATAAGAATGAAACGTTGCGAAGCAAGTCGAAAAACAAAATTAATTAAAAAGGATATTCAAAACTAAGCGTCCCACTTATCAATAAAAAATATGTGGCTATAATATGAAGAGTCGGGGCCACAACTAGCCGCTCCATAAACCTATCGGTATGAACACCGAAATAGAACTTTCTAGTGCATAACATTTTAAAACATTGACTGAGTTCCAGCGTCAGTTCTTA
Organism: Parelbella machaon machaon; assembly: GCA_018246775.1. Classification (NCBI taxonomy): domain Eukaryota; kingdom Metazoa; phylum Arthropoda; class Insecta; order Lepidoptera; family Hesperiidae; genus Parelbella; species Parelbella machaon. The sequence goes on from DWFV01000900.1 coordinate 7,220, forward strand.
CAGAGTTGCTACGCAACAAAACTAGCCGCGACCCAACATTTAATAGTACTATATTAAAGCAATGATGCAAATTTACAAAATGTTTGAAGTACTGGCGGATTCAAGCACGTTTTATTCGCGTTGTTTTGACACGTTTGCGACTAAGAAATGCTGGCTCTGTACGAAATTGGACTCACTGTAACAAAGCTACATGCTTGTGTGAATCACTGAATTTCGAGGAGACCTACAAGATGGACGGCTTCCGCAGTACCAGGATAAATATTCGCCGTCTGCGGAGCTTGCGGGCAGACAAGTAATAAAAGCTCATGCCACGCTATTAAACCAATTATAGACATATGTATGCTACTTTCATATTGTTGTAACCGTAAACTTACTTTTTCTCACTCACCGTAAATGTTTTAATTAGAACTGTATATTATTTACTCCATTTTATTTGACGTAACTGCGGTTGACCGACATTACTACGTACAACATTTAAATTCATATTAAACATTTTGAATCTATTGTCATACTACATGGCGTATTTATAAAGCGATAATAAAAGTAATCACGTTAATGTATTTGTTGAAATTGTTCAATGTACCTGACTAAGGATTTTTCACACATGACTATTTTTCAATGGCAGCGTCGCATATTTGATTATACAATATTGACAGTTTATTTTATGTAGGTACCTATATATTGCTAGCATCTCACAACTCACAAGTAATTATCCGCCAAACACGAGATTTGTTTCTTTCCTACATAATTAATATTAATCTCTAATGTACTTCCCGAGAACACCGAATGCCAAATACCTCTAACTTTACAGACTTGCCTTACTTCTACAACATTCATAACCCTCTTCATACATACACGTCGTATTCGGATATTCGCCGTGATTAAGATATATCACTTTGTTTTGTCCACTTGAAGAATTTACAGAATAAGTTAGAAATGGAATGTGAACAAAAAGCCAAATCGCAGAAATGTCGGACCAAATTAAGTTCCCATTCCAGGATTCAGACAGCCCCCTCACGCTTCACGTCAAGGAATTCCGGGCGTTCCGCGCCGGCGCATTCATTGTAGCTCATTGTAAAAAGTAGGTAAATCTGGCATTCTTTCTGTTTTGCCACTTGACAAACGTGTACATGCAACGTTAACTAGTCATTGAAATGTCGAGTTGAATTTAGAGAAATTCTGCGCAGCGTGGAGTGGCGTTGATTTAGCAACATCTATGAACTTGACGTAGCAACATCTATGAAATTTTTCATTAAAAAATGAAACTGAAGTGGTAAGGATAAAGCCACTATTAAGAACTCGTAGTTTTAGCGACACTCGTAGTTTTAAATGTAGAATTTAAAAAAAATAAAACGCTTTCATAGTAAAAGCTTTCGTATTTTTCCCGTCGTCTAAAGCCACGTCCTGAATAAAATAACAAAATATGAAATTATCCGCGAAAACTGTAAAACGGGAATACTACAGTAGTAGATTTAAACGTTTCAAGGTCAGCAGTGCTGAGAGTTTTTACAATGTGTTTTGATTATCGCCGCCCACGTTCCCATTTCAGCTACTGAACGTTATGAAATTTTATTTAGTTTTATTTTGAACGGACTCATGACTGCAACCAATCAAATGAAGCAAACATATGCGTATAACAAATTTTTTTTATTCAATTGATTTTTTTTTTAAGTCAAAAAACAAGCCTTGATATGCTGTCATTCAACGCATTCACTAGCTGAAAAACAACATCATTGTCTATGGAAAGAAAGTAAGGATTTCAGATACAATCTGTGTTGAATTTGGCGCGAGTTACAACAAGCAGATATTATATTACTTTATTGTCAATTAGTAATTAGCGTATCATAATCAAAATACCAGTAACTAATATCAAAGTTTCCAAGCAAGCGAACTTTGCAAAATTGTCTAGAAATTTTACAGTGCATTGGTGAATGTACTCGTAACAGTTGTCTTAAGAAATATTGAAACACTCATAATAAAGTTATAAATAAGTTTGCTAATTGATTTTACGCGATAATCTAGAATACTATAATATTTCTACAAAGAAATGGCCTAAATCAACGGATGGAAAACTCAATTTTTTTAATTGTATTACTTCCATTTAAAACGACTAATGGATACTCACAGTGGACACAGACGGTAATAGACGTTATGTCAATAAGTAAATGGAAACTATGTAATGTTTGTTGCAGCTTACCGTTCGTTTGAAACGAATTGAAATATAATTTCATTTCATCTTCTTTACCCCACATTACAATCAATTATGAGCACCTGTTATCGCCATGTTTTAAAAATAAACTGCTTAACTAAATATCAGCGCTGTCAAGTTCCTAATCAGAATTCGTATACATTTATTTGCTTAATAACATGTGTACAAAAATATGGCTTTATAAAAATATTACACCTAAATATGCCTGCTTTTTTTATGCCTGCAAATGTCAAAATATATTAGATCAATTATTGTAATATTTAAAAGGATCAGAAGTTAGTAAAATGCATCAGAATTTGATGGTCACACAAAAGCGTGGCTATTTCGAGACCCGTCCGTCAATCGAATGCAATAATGTTCTACTGAGATGCTTGTGTTTATTTTTAAATTACGTGAAGTATTTCACATTTTTTTGAATTGAGAATATATGGTATCAATAAATTACACATGCCTTTGAAGCCCTGAAAGAATGTCAACGCAACGAGTAGACATCAAAAATTTATTTCGTATTATATTTAAACGAGGTAAAGTTATTTTAACATTGAAAAATAATTTTATTATTAGAAAGTGGTTTCTTCTTACATCTATATGAGAAATGAACTAGTTAAATTGTCATGATTCATCCGTCAACCGATGTCCACGTCAAAAATAAAACTGTCTCGAAGGGCGGCCTCGACATGGCTTTGCAAGGTCTTTTCCACTACTATCTCTAATAATAAATACGCAGGTAATATACATCTGTCATAGATATTTGGTGTAACACTTTTCATATGACAACACTGAAAATTACACTGGCAATACTTCGAGTAGCGATATGGATTATGAATTACCAGTACCTAATATACGAAGATCTAAATTTATTAACTATTTTATTTTGTTTGCTAATGTACCATTCGATTTTAATTAGATAAACATCAAATATTTTTATTTCAGTTCGAATGAAATTAAAACAGAATATTGTGCATTTTTAAAGATTCAAATTTAACCAATTTGGAGTAAAGCTGAGAGATAACATTTAAAAAAAAAAGTAGTAGACGTATAGGTAAAGAGAAAATTTACATATGATTCTTCTAATAGGCGAATTGCGGCGCACGCTCATTAATATTATCTAATTCCTTTGATACTGTTACCTAAAATTACATACCACGTCCACGCCACTAGGTTATTTTTCACTTGAATTTACATTGAGTAAGACGATATTCGCATCGCCCGTGCAAATAATAAATAGTCCACCCACGCTCTATTCGTTCTAAACGATGTTTCACGTATGCATAAGTACATTTAACACATTCATTTAATCTTAAATTAATAGGTAAATCTCGAGATTGCGCCCCACTTATGACCGTTATGACCTATACCTAGTAGCGATTCGCGTTTTTGAAACGGGCTCATCTTCGTATCCAATATCGTGTCTTCTACTGGTCTCATTTAATTAAACTTTGAACATTTACATTATCGATACTACCAAGATGTTCCATAGATATTTAACGGCTACTCGTAATAAATTATCGATACGTTACGCTGCTATTTGTAATAAGCTTGATTTAGGTAATAAATGTACTGAGATGAGACGTTTGTAAACAGGAGACAGTGGAACGCAGTGGCGGTACTGTGAGCAGCAACCGCCGCGTCGAGGAGTTCGACCTCGAGCAGTGCTGGGACGAGCGCGTGTTGAGAAAACTTGTGAGTAACCTTCTAGAGACTTCTATATCGATGAGGGTTTAGTTATTACGTCTGCCAAGAATTCTTACACGACACATACTTAGAAATTTTAAAGAAAAGCCCTATTCCATGTGCACACAAGACATAATATGCAAGAACTATATTAAAACTATGTTGGTACTATGGGTTATCTTAAATATCAATCTAGCAATGATTTCACTTTATCAGCAGATACATGCTAGTCATCTACAGTACATATGACATCTACAGTAGGTAGATGTCTTTATACTGCAATCGATAGCCTTTACAATAGCTTTATAGTTCAGCTACTTAAATTTATAAATTATATTTATGTTTAAAAATGCATTATATTTAATTCACCAATGTACATAAAAGCGCTTACATATAATATGAACTTACATCTCTAACAATAGATAAACATTAATATTGTATATAAATATTAACTCGGTAGTCAACGCGAAACAATATTTCACATCGCTTGCATCGTGTATACATTAGTCATGAAAACACGTGACCCCGAGAGCGCGCCGTCACGCTGTCACGGAAGCGTCACGAGTGTCAAAGAAAGCTGAGCTAACCACTTAACACTCTCACTTTTGGCGGAACGAAACAAGCCAGTCATGGTCTTTGTGACCATTTAAGACACGCGCACGCACACACGCGTGCGAACACACACGCACACACACAGTTACATGCGTTCGCTTTAGCTTAACATGTAAGCTCATTGAAACGAAAGTAAATATCTAACCTTTAACTCGTTTCTACTATTAAAATACAAGTCATTGTTAGGTTAAACCTAAAACAATATTGCAGAAAGAGAAGAATAAATATATTTTTTGCTACTTTATTTTATTGACCGACATCTATATGAAATCTTTACATCATTTTTATTTGCATACATAAATACAATATAAATCAACAGAGCACTATTAAAGTAAACTCATAGCGATATCTTGATATTTGTCACGAACATTGAAACATTAAAATTGGGCGGATTTATAAAGCATTTTACGAGATATACTGATACTATATATCTACATGAGTAGATCTAACTAAAACGAGTTACACTTGTACATAACATGGTATCTATAATCATTGACCGCACGCTGCATGAGAAAGCGCCTGATACATCCAGTGGTGTCAATACAGTCGGACCTGATGCGCAGAACCAGTCTTAAGACAAATTGCACTCGCTTCCTGCTGCGGGTCGAGCTGCGGGCCAAACCACTCAATTACAGCGGTTTTTAATAACATTTTCTTTTTTTAAATCTTCGTATATTATCATATCATCATGCCAGG
>DWFV01000901.1:0-12410 GCA_018246775.1 Parelbella machaon machaon
CGAAGGGATAGGCAGAGGAGTATAGTACAGTCCCATGTTTCACCAGTTACATTTAAATCCCATGGCAATAGGTTCACCACCCATTCCATGGGATTTAAATGTAACTGGTGAAACATGGGACTGTACTATACTCCTCTGCCTATCCCTTCGGGATAGGCAGAGGAGTAAACTGCCCAACGAGGCAGTTTATTTATGTGTTGTTTCAAGTTACATGTCTGATCAAATAAGATAGTACTATTATTCTTTAAGTGCCTATTTTACGTGGATTAGTTAATTTCTTACGGTGTACATGATTACTATTCCATAATATTGGTTCACTTTCGTATATTTCTATAAACTTTCAAGACTCGTCTCTATACCGTGCCACTGTTCCCAATGTAACTCGGGAACCTCAATCAATATTACTTGCAACATAATTGATTTGCTAACGAGGCATGACGAGCTGGAAAACAAGTCATCGTAGGAATGCTTTTTGTGGAACCAACATCCTTTAATGTGTGCACGAAAAACTGACACTATTTAGTTTACCATTTGATGTCGAACGTCAATTCCTGAAGTACATAAAATAGGTTTGTTCGTCTTGACTCAATACTCTGGCCCCAACGGCTTTATACGTTACATTACGCAAACATTAGACTTGAGCTCTTTCCAATCTTTGAACCCTGCTAAACTATATTTATTAGAATTACTGCTAAGTGCTAACATCCAGAAGTAGATGGATCCGCAGATAACTTAAACCCTTTAAATTTAAAATGATTTAATGGGTTTAAAACATAAAGATGTAAATTTTTACTATGGATCAACTTTTAGATCCGTACAAAAAATAGCAGTTTAGTTAAAACATAAATGGGTTGGTAGGATCTGTTAACTTTGCGTCTGATACTTATACAACCGCCAGCGTACAGTCGTTAGCGTGATTCAGGAAAATTGCCAGCGCCATCTAGTTACCTTGATTGTAACTTTCTAGCGGTGTTGAATCTTATTTCACATCTAGTTATAGAAATATTCGCAAGAGAATGAAGAAAGAATCAAACAGTTTCATTGTATTGATCATAATTCACATATCATCATAAATATCTTTGTCGTTCTTATCCAACGATCATTATTCAATATGAAATACTGGCTAATAATTTATGTATGTTGTAGGTATGTGTCTGGGATTGAACCAAAGATCCTTGGAGTGGGTGAGAATTCTAAGCGGCTGATCGTACTTCTCATACTCTCACTTTGGTTCTTTTACGTAATATCTACTTAAACAATCTATCTACATATTGTCTATCTCATTTGTAAAGTAGTGAACTCAAATAGTGACTGGATTTTAGAAACGGACGATCTGAGTACCGAGGAGAAATATATGTATATGTGAAGGGGATTTCGTGTCTGTAAGTGTTTTGTTTAATCATCCATACAAATTTGTTCACATGTCTATTCATTAAATGTCTATTTATTTAGAGCAGAGTTGTGATAAGAACGATGCTAAAAATTGTGTGTAGTGTTCTTAATAGTTTAAAAGAACTACTAAAAGGCAGAGAGTTCTATCTTCAATATTTTACGTGTAATTTGCGTGTGCGTTTACATTTACGTTAAGCAATGGTTATGATTGCGTTCGTAAGGTTTACATCGATGAGATAGTAAAATGTTTTCATTGGGTAGGATCTACGTTTTGACATAAGCTTCCACAACGTGTTTATCAATTTTGTTTATAAGTTATTAGCAAATCTGGTAGAAGATGCGATAAATATATGACAAATAATTAAAATAATTAATTTTTAAATTTTGATGGGTAGTTATGAATGATTAATTATTAATGGAACATACTATTTCTTATTACGGTCAGTTGAAAGTTATAGATTTAGTAATACAGCGCCATCTACTGGCTAATTCTAATATAATGGGTAATATTTAAACCTTCATGAAAGAATATGATAAACAGATGAACATTCTTAGTAAATACGGCAGTTTTTAATCTACAAATCAATTCTTACTTTAATGTTGTGTTTGGTTTTACCAATATGAGGAGGGAGGAGCTAGTAAAATATTCTACAATTACATTTTGGGGCTCATTTATCTTTCGTGGTTCATTATCAGTATGGTTCTAACAGTAATATAAATTTTCCGTATATTTATAACCGCTTCATCTAATGTAATTATAAATAACTAGAATATACACATAAATATTGAAATAAGTGAGCAAGCGTGCGATAGATGGCGCTATTTACTATTTAAATTATTCTATATTTGGCAACTGTAGCACAAGTATTGCAGTAAATGTTTCATGGCGTGCAACAAATGTTTTGTTAGTACTTTCTATATATGTCTTTTCTTTAGGACTTTTATATAAGTATTGTAAGAGAAAACGTCGCTAAAGCTTTTAACTTACAGTAATACTTCAGATACAGATTTTTTTGTTATCATAACGGGGATGACAAAATTTTTTATTTCTCTATTACTGCTGGGTAACTCCACTACTTAACTTACTTAACAGAAATATTTGCCTGTCAACCACATTTTAGGGTCGAATCCGATGGATATTGGCTAACTCTTTTTTTAAAGATAGCATGATAAAAATCTTTTCACTAAACGAGTAACAGTTTCTCAAGATAACGTCTTTCTCATATGTGTTCAGTTAATCCGCTTGGATATATCTACATATAATAAAAATCAATAATTCTCATAAATAAAATTTGCTTCGTTCGTTGCATTTATTTTTTCATGTGAATATAGTAGTAGATGTTAGCACAATTTAAGTCCAATTATTATTATTAACCTGACTGCTGAGCTGGGAATAGTTGATTTGATTCCTGTTCAGATAATACTTCGGTGTGATGGTCACGAGTATATGTAGCTGTGTCCAAATACAAAATTAATAAGTATTTAGTTAATACATGTATGTTTATCAGGTCTACGGTGCCTTTTCACTGCTTTAGTTCCTTTGGCGTCGAAAAACAATGTGTGAAGTTCTCACAAGGAATGAGCTCATTGTTATTACTATACCATCAAGCGAGGTCCCTTTTGGGGTAGGCAGTAAGCAGACAGAGAACACTGAACACCAAATAATTCTATCCTCACAGACCTGATGTACTTGTTGTGTATTCATCAATCTTTTCATACACGCACGCCGGTTTCGAAGAACACAGATTCTTATTATTATTCCGTCTGGTTTACGTCCAGCAAGGTCCAAGTATCGATGATTTCTGCTCCGTCTCGTTCACGTCCCGCAAGGTCTACGTACCAATGATCTCGTGCAGCGACGTGTAAACGATCTCCAGCTACTCGGAAGTAGCCCAACATACCGTTGTAGACCATCAGTTAGCTCGTGTGGTTCGTGTCGATCGCGCGTGTGTAGCCCTATATCGAAAATTAACGGTAAGTCGCATTATGTTAACTGTTTTTTATATACATATATGTGTAATATTATATTAGCACATAGATGCTTTATTTTTTTATGGTTATTTTTTTAGTCCATCAGTTTTTATAAAGATCCCGTTTCATATTCCCGTTTGGATGCTAGTTTCCGTTTTTTCAAGCACAGAGCAAATATATCGGCTCGTTTTTGATGAGCGTGAACGTTTCACAACCAAGCTCTTTTGAGAGCTTTGCTCCGGATATTTGAGTTTATATATTTTTTATTGATGTAGAGTATGTAAAACAAAAAGAAAAACAATTTATAATTAAAATTTTGAATAACATGCACATACATCCTTTTATTAATACTCTTTATAACTTTGTTGTGGTTTTGGTTTTCAAAGAGATGGGTTTTTAATTATTGTAGGGTCTTACACTTCAAAGTAATTTAGTGAAATAAAATGTTATTTAAGTGACATATTAAATGCAGTCGATAACATCGTGTTGATAAGTGGAAAAACAACTTTCCTCAAGTTACATACTTTCTGAAATGTATACTTATTTTGTGTTTTCCTCGTGCGCGCACGCATCTTGAACATTCTCGTATTTTCACGAACCGTAACTCTACATTGCTTATTGTGAAAACAATGTTAAAAGTCTTCAATTTTCTTACAAGGCAATTAGTAAATTTTTAAAGAATTGTGTCGTTTCTTACAAAAAATTGCCCAATTCTCTAAAATTTTTGACATTTTCAGCGGTTACTGTAGAATAACAGATTTTGACAGATAACAGAACAGGCTTTATGGAAAAACTGCCTTTTAATGTTATGAAATGTTGTGGATAGAAACACTGGATTGAATTCTGGCTTTGATTTAAGCTTTTATGCAAAACCTTCATAGTAGATTTACAGAAAGAGTGAAAATTTTCTCGAATCATCTGACCGATGAGTGATTTCCAAGTCATCTTAACTGTAATGTCTAATCATTATTCTATTGATCTAAGTTTGAATATCGTTGGGAGACCAAGGTGTTGTTAGCAGAATCTAATTCCTACTGCATTTAACTTACCAGATGCAGTACATGTTGCTAGTTGTATCGTATTTATTGTTAAAATCAATAAAAAATGCACTCTACCACAGATAAATAAAGATTACCTTGTTTTAAAGAAAATATTCAACTATTTAAATATATGTCAGTATTTTCTTGGGTCAAGCATACTGCATATACGATGTTTTGATATCAATCTAGTTTAAGACATTGATGGTGACCAGATAGTCAATGAACTCCATACATACACTTTTAAATACATATCTATTTAGATTATTTTATACCGAGACACCGAACAACCATACTCGTGCTTATCACAAATGTTTGTCTTGGATGAGAATGGAACTTACAATTCTCGGTTTAGTAAGTCACTAACTACTGAACAAAAAGGCCTGCAATCGCTGTCCAGTGATAGAAATAGGTGCTTCCAAATGAATATTAATATCTGGTACTTTCAAAACATTGACTTTAGCAACATATGCGTGTTTAAGTAAACCAATCGTATGCATTTCAAATTTATTTGAGTTTCATTAGTATAAATTTCATATAAGCCTCTAGCTATCTCTTCCTATCATAGTAAAATCTGCAGATCACCCTGTAACTCTACAAACTAAAGCAACGTATTCTTTCAACGTTTTGTAAAGTTTTGTTATTGCCGGTCATTTATCGAAAAACCGACTCTACTCGAAGCTGATTTTATTTAGAGGCTAGTAATGGTAAGCTGTAGAACATAGACTTGCTCGGGGCAGTACCACTGCTGCACCTCTTTCTACCGTGCAGTATGTTATTAAAATAATTTGTCTTATATTTAAAGGAGTGGTTGTCAGTTCATGTGCGTACTAGGGTTATACACCTCAGTACTCAGGCGTTACGACATTTGTGACCAATGTCGAATAGGGCAGATAAAAATGCTAACTGCACTCATCCTGAGATACACTCACTTGGAAGCATACACGAAAAGTCCTATTAGTGCAGTCCTGTCAGCAAATTATTATTAACAGTTGAAGTTAATAGGATTCAGTGACACTAACAGTACCATAGTCTTATACGGGATCGGATGAAAATACTAGTGGTTGGCAGCGATCATTTGTAACTGTTATCCGTTCGTTCGCTAATCTGTTCACATACAAAAATAAGATCAGCGTACCCTCATAACCAAACAGCATCAGAAGCGCCGGTGAAAGTCACGATACACCTATCTTATTTACAGACACCGGCCGGTGTTGTGTTCCCCGGACCGAGAATTAGGGTCACTTTCGCTGTGGCAATGGTTGTGTTCAGCTTATTGATATGAAAGCTCGACTTGTTATGGATTAAATTGCATTAAAGGCAACAAAATTGCTCTCTTGCGCCGTGGCATTGGCATTAAGAAAACGGTATGTCAGATTAAATTACGACTAGGTATTCACCGCGATTAGAAATGGCAATAATCTTTGGATAAAGCTATTGAAAGATTTAGGAGTGTGGTAAAAATCCTATAAAGGAGAAAACGCAGTTTTTATTATTATTTTTTCCGTTGTGACTTATAGTAGGATAATAATAATATCATCTTTGAAACATTGCACATACGGTCACTTCAAATATAAATTTTGTAACAATGGTTTCGATAAGAATTTTACCTTTGTAACTTAAGGTCCCGTTCCATCTATTCGGGATCAATAGGATACACATATTTATAAAATTATTTTCTCTTTGTAAATCGTTATTGCTAGGATTAAGAGTTTTAAAATTTAATTTGTTATTTTTTATATTATACTTTTATTCTTCAAAATTCGAGATTTGCGAGCTTAGAAAAAAGATTTATTATTATTAACGATTCAAAAACATAGAGTCCTTTATACTGTAACTCGGTTATAGAACAAAACCAATTCGTTTAAGGCGTGTTCCAAATACCAACGAACAACGGGGCTTGCTGTGACACAGTGACGGTTTTGGTCTCGATTCTCGACCTTGGGTTAAACGTGATAAGAGTCAATATAACATCGACAAGTGTAAAACTGACGTGTTCACAAAATGGTATGTGAAAAATCGCACGTAGCGACATCAGTTTTTTTTTTATGACGTTAAATAATATTTACCACTTTCGCTTTTTACAAAAATATTTATAACTTTTGATCTTATGGACACGAATATTGTATTTTAATATAAATTTTGTTACTTATGTAATATTGTTGAATATTTGTTTATTTTTAAATTTATCGCAGTATTGTAGACGCTACCGGTCTACCTATTATTGAGAAATCAAAAGAATGTAGGATTCCCTAAAATGTTTTTCTCTAAGGGAGTAACATTTAATCTTAGAAATTGGCACTATGCGGCCAGCTTATCCTTTATTTTTTTCATTGTGAGAGGAACCGATGTGAGAGGAACCCAGGTTTAAAGAAGAAGGTAATTAAGTTGGTAAGAGTAAGAGTGGAACGGTAAACTTGTTCGTGATGATTATAATAAATGCGGTATAACCAAAATCTGGGAAATAGATGTGAGACATATTTTTACAAAGTTGTATAAAATTAGTTTAACAGTACTGGCAATAAATTAAAAACTATCCAAAAACATAATGACAAAATCATGGCAGCAAAGGTAATTAATTTTTTTATAAAGTTTAAATAAGGAATGTTGTCCATGGGCGATAATTAAGTACTGCAATTATCTTTATATTTGGTGAATATAACCTTATCATAAACTGTATATTTATAACTTTTTTGTTAACTCATTACACTTTTAGGTATACATTCAGTAATTATTTTGGATGTACGCCCACACCAAAATAATAAGTCCTCAATTTAATAGTTTTTATTTTTATTTTTAAAGTAGACTTTAACTTAAATGGGAACTGTTTTGTTAATATGTCATAATAATGTGTTAATAATGTTCCAATATGTTTCTAACTAAAATTTAAGTTACAAGGACTATCAACTGACATATTATTATGACACAATAAAGTGAATGAACATTACAATTTTCTATTATTTTTGCGGTGTTGTTGAGCTTTTTTAATTGTTATGTATGTAGGTATACCAATATTTTTGTCCAGGATTCAGTGTGCCTAATATTGGATTTATCAATCTTATGGTTTCTGTTGTTAATTCAGTTCTTGGGTCGAATAAAACTTGGACTACTTTTAAAAAAATGTAGTTGTGAAGACTGTTATATATACGTGTGTAGGAATACGTACATATTTTTAGCATTATCTTATTATTGTTTCCATGTCACTTATATCTTTTTTCAACCGTTTGAAATTTGTTGAGTTTTGTGCGCGTTGATGTCTTTTCTATGACGAAAATGTTTAAGTATTTGTAGAGAGAAATAAAGCTCTACTATTATAATAATTATACTTTAACAAATTGTTATTAGCATATTTATTTTATACTCAATTATTTTTACTATATATATTGATTGGTCATGTTACACATCGAAAATAATAATAATGCAGTCATTCTAATAACCTAATCAATGCGACGTATCACGTATGAGAACTTGTGTTCTATTATGAAGACAGGTATGTGTTTCTTTATAGACAGAGAAAACAATCATCCTTTAAAGATGACAGGTGTCATGGTGACGTTCACACAACTGTCACTTGACAGAGATTTACTTATTGTCTGAAAGTGGGACGCTCTACTTTTCTTCCTCGGGAGTCTAATCAAAACAGGACGTGTTAGGGTTTTACTAAAAAATATTCAGAACAGCAATCATTACCTGAAAAAATGTTCTACTTTACTCCATAAAATCTTGTTATATAACAGCGCATTTGAAAGACATCAAGAAATACTTAAGTCCAATTTAACGTTGGCCACAGGTGTCTACAGGGAGGCAACGTCCAGTTATTGTACTTAGGTGGAATGTGCCTTGACAACGGTACCCTAACGGGTACATTATACTGTATATATGTATACACACGTATGGTAATGGTTTACGTATTGTTTTCTTGCTGTGTTATTAGGAGTTATGTTTTATTAATTGAGATAAATTCGCTAACTTTACTCCTGAGGCTGAGATTGTTGGTTTGATTGATGTGTGTTTACTATTTCTCTGGTTATCATAACATAGATTCTACATTGTTTGGGATAAAATGGTCAAGAGTAATTTTGCCCAACGAATTATTATACTAGTTTTGTTAGCATGATCCTGTTATGTTTATCTTATTGCAATACCTAAAGGCATTAATTTTAATGATATTGATTACTACTGCTATTCGTATACGTTTTTATCAAACTATGAATAGAATCAAAACTCTGCCTGAGAGTTGTTAATCTTGAATGACTTCGCAGGCCTCATAATTTACTTGGTAAATATTTTTATAAACAAAACGCCTCAGTATAAGTCCTGCTGCTTAGCAGTTATAATAGCAGTAGTTCCTAAACGTCCGAATATTGGATGAGACTCTACCAACTTTAAACATAATTGTTACATTGTTACCATATTTATATGTAATGTGTGAGCTTGAGTGCACGTGAACCATAAAATGACATAAAGGGGAAAGTGTTTTCTATTGCCAACCATGTCGTAAATACACGTCCTCTCTAACCCATAAGCGACTATTAACCGTTAGTCGTACGTCAGTGAAACGTTTTATTACGTTTACTTTGCGACTCTACTTGTGATTGTAACGCATGAACAAAAAAGGTATAAAAAAGTAACACGGTGTAAACAATTGTTATGTTTTACAACGTTTGTTCCGTTTTAGCTCTACATAACAATATATATGGTTATATAATACTATTTGCATAGGTGTATGATTTTTTACGCCAAGCACTCGCCTATTTCTTGATGGTGTTTTGTGGAGCAAGACCTCTGTAATAATAGATGATGAAGCTTTAGGGCGGATACGATTAAATCTTTTCATTTCTTTCATTGTTACGTCATATTATGTTTTCTGTAAGCTGTAGGTAATTATGAAGTTGTCAGTCATTGTTCACTCCTTTAGTGAGCAGTATGTTTTCAAATTTTTACGTTTGAGTCATTTTTTCACATTACAATATTTTTATAATCGGCTCTAAAGAGCAAGGTTTAAATCATTTTGCATTCAAAATAATAATAAATGCTAAAAATCAATTTGTAATTACTATAAGAAAGGGGGATTAACATTTTTAATTTTACTCTAGCACTTTCGAACACTAGCTTAAATAACTGTTGTTTTAAAAGCGAGGGATTTTTTTACGAGCTTTACGAAACTTTACGAGCAGTCTCTTAGGTTTATCGGCTGTAAGGGCTTATTGGCGCGTAAAGGTTTTACATAATATAAGTGATTTAAACTAGTACTTTTAAGTATTGATTTTGGTCTTTTTCTAAAATAGGAGATGTATTTATTATGACATTCACATAAGTAACATTTCGTACCAGTTCTCAACAGTAGACGTCGAAAGTAACGCCATTGATTTATTAGTAATTATTTGATAGATATCATCTTTATATTTGAATAAACTTGAGAATTGAATTAACTTATACTTATTATTGATAAATAACCGAATCCATAATTATATATTATACACTCAGTAGTATATTTGCGCAAAATAAGTAGTATATTTATTTTACATATTTGTGTGGAATCCTGTATATTATTCCAAACAATTATAATTATAATGACTTATACACGCTATCAATAATTGTTTAATTAGTTGTATAATTCATAGCACAATGTACCAATTATAATACTTAATTGATTCCTTGTTTTTAAATACTTTAGCAGTACATAAGTTATTAGGTGTTTTTACTTATTACAATTATTTATTCATTTTCGAAATAGATTTTTTTCGAAGTATAAATATGTACATATAAACATTTATATGAGCTTGAAAAGAAGAAAATTATATGGGAGTAATATGTTTTATTCCCAACCTGTGCATAGTGTCGATCAGTAAAAGACACGGTGAACTTATTCTCGGAACCAGACCAAATGACGATGTAGAAACGAGAACGCATTCCGATACGCGCGTCCGCGGTATACGATTAACATAATAGTCGTACTCGGTCCGGTTTGGGTTATGTCATGAGCGGTAGCGTTTATCTAAGCGGTGATTGGGCAATTAAGTAATCGATTTGTATGGTTTATTACACTCATTTAAACAACTTTTGTACGTTATACCCACACATTTTTCCTTTAATTTGGTTATAAATATTAGTTGTCTGGAACAGATCGTTTATATAGCGATAAGACCGCCTATTGTTACCTACCTTGCTGTTTTGTGTTATTTTATTGTTTTAAACCTACGTTGTGTGTAATCAAGTATTTCTTTTATTTGTATTTGTATATTCAGATTGAAATATTATTGTTAATATCATCCGTTTTATCATAAATTCTTTTAGCGTTGTACAGTATAACATGGCTTTCTTTTCAGAATGAGATTTAATATACTATACTCTATAGATACTCTATTACCTAATCTATTAATCTAAACCTGTTAAAGAAAAAAATATTAATTTAGCAAAATATAAAGACTTGATAGTCGTGAATGTCTAATATCTTATAACTTAACGACAGAGTCATTGCACTTGGTGTGTTGTCATTAATGTGTTGAATGTTACGGTCAAGTACTATATAATAAAATAAGAGCGCTTTTTGTTAAGTAAATTTTGCTATTTAATGGTACATTAATTTTATGCTATTGTGAACATTTTTTAAAATGTAGTCATTAAATAAAAATGTATATTCAACTACTATATGTGCAATAATCGTGTTATTAATAGTGATAATAAACAATAATACGAATTATATACGACTTGGGAAAAGAAAAAATAATACATCTGCCAACAAGTTGCCTTTTACATTACAATATTACACACGTCTATTCTTTAAAGGAAATAAATGGATTTCTTTTCGAAATCAATCTAATAATATGTTTGGGGATATATCGTAACTGTGGTAAGCGAAGCATCACACAGGTGACTTAAAGCCTCCCTCATTTCACAATGTCACGCTTTGTTACTCTATCAACAGTATTATGCAACCCTTGTTATACCTCATGGGGTAATGCTTTTCAACGTCCAAGCTATGACTTCTCAAGGATTTTTTCATGCACATCGAGTTTTGTGGATTTTTATGTAGATATTATTCTGGTCCAATGCGGGTTAACAGACTTTATACGCCTTAAAGAATATTTAATGGAACACGCAAAAGTTTTAGTGAATAGTTAATAAAAAGTTACAAGTTGTTAGACAGAATATATTAATATGTCAGCATCTACCTTCAATATTATTACTCAATTCATTTTACCGGAATCGCCAAAAAAAATTTAACCACTGTCCCCATTAAACAGGTTAAGGTAACGGACAAACCGAATCCAGTATAGTTTATAGAGGTCAGTAATGTTGTGTATAAATACGGACCGGTTGTCGGTCACGGCCGCACGGTCGTTCACCTTTGGGATTTAGTTGTGACGACACGACAAGTCGTAGGGTGTATAGGTTCGTGCTAATATTTTGTATATCTATGGATTGCGAGAACATTGTACGTTACCTATATCTGTATAGGACAGTTGCTGCAAGTATAATATAAAAAAATCTATCTACCAATACAAATGTTCAAAGGAAACCTATATATAATATAAAGGAAAAGTAACTGTGAGGATTTCAAAAATAAAATAGCATCGAGGAAAGGTAATAATATGAAAGCATTAAAGTTTAAATACTTAACAGGAAAACGTTAAATAAAAATAAAACCACAAAAAGCTAAAAAACCCAAAGGCTAATAATACAAAATTTACATAAATATGTGTTACTTACAACAATGAAAGTTAGATGATTCATAAGTGAAGGGAGTTTGTGGTTAAAATACTAATCGATCATAAGTAAAACGATTGTGTATTTGACCACAGCATGTGGAGTGAATTTCTAACACGCAGATGTATTTTACAATAATATTGTTCATTTTCATGTCTTTGTTTTACACATTAAAAGCAAATTACGGGTCGGGTACTACTGGATTTTTCTAATTTAGATTTTCTAGTAGAAATTTACAGTAGTGGCTCGAAGTTGCGATCTGTGCCGCGTGTACGGCAATAGGGTCATCACCTATAGATA
>DWFV01000902.1:0-12405 GCA_018246775.1 Parelbella machaon machaon
GAGTTCAAACTGAGTAGATCTAATGATGTATGTACATCTTTGTTCTAGATGTTTCCTTACTTAAACATTTGTGGGTGTGTGCGTGTGTGTAGTGCACATGTATTGTAATATGTACTATAGATAGTTTCTATAGTGTTATAATGTCTTCTTTATCAGGCGATGTGATGGACTTCTCCCGTCGTTCGACCATGGAGTCTCAGGTCAAGAACGTGACCCTGGAGCTGCAGGAGCTGGAGTCGCTGGCCCACGCTCTAGACACCCAGAAGGAGATCGCTGAGCGCGCGTTCTACATCCACCGCGAGGCAACTAGGAACAGCCAAAAGACTCATGATCCTGAGGTACTGAGATATTGAGATATAGAAACGTTTCTATGTACTTCAATGTGATTCCATGTTTCTTGTCTATGTCTTGTTGATGTCTATAATGTGATACATACCACTTTGCCATAGTTCTTCTAAAAATAATCTACAACTCTTCAGTGTAAGAGTAAATAAACATTTTTAAGCTCATGTCCTTTATCTATGCTTTTCATCACACCGGTACATACTGGTATAGTAACTTAGCACGACAAAAAATAGTTAAATATTATATTTAGGTTTTTATCTACGATTGCCTATAAGCCTCAGTTTTATACCAGCAAAATTACAAGTTCTCCATCTACTAGAGTCTATTATCTATGACTATATACCATTGTCTATGACTAAATTTAAATTTCCATAGGTGGTGCACGACCACTGCATGTATATCTCCAGGTGCTCTGGTGATGAAAGTAACTAATATTTTATCTATTGTCACAGATTGCTCAATACCTAGAAGAAGAATTCATCGAGTACCAGGCCAAGACCATCAGGGACCTGGCCGGTTACACCACAGACCTCAAGAAGTTCATAGTATCCAACAATGGCCAAGACCTGTCCCTCGCTCTGTACATCTTCGATGAGTACCTACAAAAAGTTGCTTAAACATCTGAAATATATCTCATATATAAATATTTAATAAACAATAATATTAAAAATTACTAGCCATCTGCCGTATTTAACATTTAGAAGTGTTGCTGATACCATAAAAAATATCGTTTTACTGTCAAATGCAACTACAATATATTGTGATTTTATAGAAATCGATTTAAAGTAACATCTTGTAACATGAGGCACATCACTAAGCCTTGTTTAACGTCAGACAAAATGTGGCAAATAGGTATATAGACATAGATAAAAAAGAAAGATTTTAGTCACAAAATGCCGTTCTATTAAGATGTGTGAAAAATAAATAAACGTACAAAATATAGGCTGTTATATAATTATTTAAGTTACATTCGAATACGTAGTGGTTCTAAATATCTTTTAAGTTCATCCTAAACATCATACGCCTTGAGCATATAAATGTTTTTTTTTTTGTTTACAATTATTTTAAAATAAAAGTTTAATTATCGGCAAGATGGTGTTTTATTTTTAATTGATATGTTTTACCACGTCATTGAACTTTAGGGCATATATCGTGAAAAATAGCCAAATTCGTTGCTATATAGACTAAAATGTAGTCAAACCCAAACATAAAAAAATTAAATCGCATGGAACTTTCTCGCACTGTAAAACGACGAACGTATAACTGTATACAAAGCCCATACAACTCAATATGTTAGTGAAGTGGAAGTGACTCGTCGCTTAACACCGACAGTAGAGATACAGCGTTTACGAATTGTTACTGTATTGATGCAAAGTGGCCGTGGACGATATTCGGTACTCCTTTTCGTCGTCTAAAAGAACAATGATTCAAATAAATATTTAAGATGCTCTGCGATTCCCAACTAGTATGCTCAACATTTTTTTTCATTATTTTTTTTAATGCTCAACATGGCGATTATAATGCAACATCACGCCTGTAATCCCCAAAAGGGTAGGCAAAGGTATGTACTACACTTTCGTTTCACCAGTAACGTTCACGTCCAACAGTGGAATAGTTGATGAGCCTATTGCCATACATCGGGCCTCGGAACACCTACTACAAAATCTAAGTTAGAAAAATTTAATTGTAGCCGATCCGGAATTCGAACGTAGGACCTCCCGATGAGCAGTCGCACTTGCAACCACTCGACCAAAACGAGTTGAGGCGTATGTCCAGCAGTGGCCATAGACAGGCCGATGATCATGATGTTGAAATGTTTAGGGCAAATAAAAATACCGGATGTATAATAAAATTGCATAATTTATTATACGTTAATAAAATTTAATACTAACTTAAAATAACTATACATTAAGTAACATACAAGAACTAATTGTTAATTTAGAAGCACACCGAGTTTCTAACTGTTTGTATCCAGTCTTGTTTGTGGACTTGGCTTTAATGGCTTAAAATACGAGAATGTGAAGTCTCAAAATATGTAAACATGTAATCATAATAAACGAATAATAAAAGGTCTTTCATACATCTGAATAATTTTTTTACAGATGTTTAAATTAAATTCGAAAACGAAAATTAGATATTTATTATTATTAATCAACATAATAAAACACACATCTTTTGTGACTGCTTCAAGCATATAGACTCAAATCTATTATAAACAAACGTAACATCGCGCCTGTAATGCCTGAAGAGGTAGACAGGAGTGTAGTACACCCCCCACGTTTCACCAGTTACGTTTACGTCCCATGGAATAGGTGGTGAGTCTATTGCCATACACCGGGCCGGACCTACACTCCGAGTCACTAATAGAAATTCTATATTATACAAATCCAATAGCAGCCGACCCGGGATTTGAATCCAGACCCTCCAGATCGACAGTCGCGCTTGCTAACACTAGACCAACGAGGCAGTCTATTATACTATGTAATAAATTTGACACAGGTAATTATTTAGAATAATATTAAATGACATCTAAATTAAAAGCTTCGGTTAGTGTCAAACAAAAAAAGAAATATACTACTGGCATAATTAAAACCAATTATCATAAAAAAAATCGTCTCTAGCACACAACATAATATATAAAAAAAAACAAAAAGTCATTCTAAACAAAACTCAGTCTGCTTCTAAGTTTATTATTATACTTATTTTTCATTTAATAGGCGATTTATTGCAACGTTCAGACAACATTTATATATATAACAAAATATAAAAAAAAACTTTTATTAAAATACAATCTTTATTGCTCAATGTCCATTTTGACAGCCTGCGTTAGGGCAACGTGGCAATTTATGGCTTCCAGCTTTTTGTGAAAAGGTATTCGTAAGACAGTGAACTTAACAATAGTTGATGGTTCGACTTCTGGGGGGTTTAATGCAAAATTAAATATATTACATTAGTAACGGACTGGTATATAATATGTTCGAAGAGAACGAATGAATGTAGAAACAGGTCAGGTCTGTGAGGATAGATGTATTTGGCATTCAGTGCCCTCTACATACCTCGTCAGGTGCCTGGCGTGATGGCATAAGACTGGCCTATCGACATCAAGCCGATGTATACAAATATAAATTTGAATCAAAGTCAAACGACAATGGTCCTGCCAGGAGTCAGTGGTAAATATGATAGTACTAGGAATTTAGTATGCAACACATTTTGCATCATACCGACCACAAAAGACTGTCTAAAATGAAACAGCACAATCATTGCTGCTAAACGGCAGTTCCAGTTGCAGTAGTGGAAGTAATATGATCAAAATGAATTTAACGGAAGGTGCTGACAGCGATGAAAAATGGTTTTGAAACATGACTGGATGTAGATATGTATTTTTTTTTATTTTATAACATAAATGGTCTTATGTTCTTCGACGTGTCTCCTTTCAAAGTTACTTGAAATACGTCTAAAAATGAAAGTAACCAGTGTATAAAGGTGTTATGTTCAAGGGATTGGCAGTCACTGAAATGTAATAAAAGCTCATTTATGTAACATCACGCCTGTAATCCCCGAAAGGGTAGGCAGAAGAGTGTAGTATACTCCCCCGTTTCACCAGTTACGTTTAAGTCCCATGGAATAGGTGGTGAGCATATTGCCATACACCGGGCACAATTCTAGACTCCGAGTCACTACTAGAAATTCTAAATCGACCAACGAGGCAGTCATTATTTCAGTCATATATTTAAATTAATATAATAATATGCTTGGCACCTAATAACTTTTCCTAATGTCGTACAAATTATCTTTAAAGTTATATTCCTTGTGTAGCTAGATTAAAAACTAGGAAGCATAACACGTCGACTCACGAACGCTGTGTGCGTTAGACTGACAGTAACTGATACTACTCGTTTGCTTGCGTGTGTACCCCGTTGTACCCGCGCACATACCGCAGGCGAGCTCTATACTAAGTTGGAGAGCTATAGTACCGTGGATGGTGTTAAAATGTTTTCTTAGATTGCATCCACCTTTCTATTGTTGTCTTTCACTTGGACATTCAGATAGTTTGGACTCGAATCACACGCTTTCTCAAGATGGTCCTAACAAACCTCTGATGATCTTTGGTCACCGGCATGGCGTACAGATGTTCGAAGGTCGCACCAGGGCATCGGAGCTTACCGAGGAGTTGAAGACAACCCATGGACTGCAAAGGGAGGACCAGGTGCGCATCGCCCGCGAAGAGTCCCGCGCCAGGGAATACCATGTTGTGAAGACTGAAGCCGACCAGAAGGTTTGGACTTCCTTATCTCCTAACTAGCCTTTGGACTCAACTGCAATTCCCATCTCTTTACTTCTCCTCTTCCTACTACTTCCTTAAAATAGGCCTTTTGAAGAAGCCACGGTCGACTTCAGATAATTACAACAGCAAAGAATATAGTGTGCTCTTCAACGGAGTTTTTATTACAACTTCTAGAAGAATTTAAACGTGAATTTTATATATATTTTAAATGCAATGTATATCGAATAGCGTTTGCTGAATTTATACAGCTTGGCAAGAAAGTCGTGAATTTAGTAGGGGCGCCACTATCGTGCACATTGCAACCCTATATAGTGGGACCAGTACGGTTTTGATACTTTAATTTTTTCAACTTTTAATTAATATGCACATTGACTGGTTTTACGAGGTGCTATCATTATTTATTGCGGATGATCTCTATAGACTTCTGATTATTATTAGCTTCTTTCAACGAATTAGTTCCCGTGAACCTGAGTAATATCATGCAAAATCAAAAAGTCCTTCCAATGTATCTGTTCAGTAATTAAGGCATGAAGGGTAACTAAAAAAATACACACTGATATTTATATGGATAATATTTATTTCATATGAACAATTTGTAAATTAATATTATGATGACAATAAAATTAATGATTCGTATGTTCCTTTTATTAAAAACGAAAGTACCAGTATAAATAAATTTTTAGTCAGATTCAAGAATTAGTCAGATTCAGAATAAATGTGTCTTATCATAAGTATTTTCTCACATCCACGACACTTTAATAACATTGTTATACAGATAATCTCTGCAAAGTGACCATATGCTCTGGCCTAGCTAGACACTCTTTTCTACTAAATAATGATAGATTCCAGGGAACTCCATCTTTCAAACTTTCCAAACGTCAACTCCAAAACACCAAAGTGAACCTCAAAATTTTCCCTTATTAAGCCAATATCGTAGAGACGTATCTACTGACTTTGCTTAACCCCATGGTGTTTGACCTTTGGAAAATTAGGAGGAAGCCATCACAGCTCTTGTTGAGGAACTGTGTGGTGGAGCCGTGTCCGCTGCTCTCGACTTCCTCGAGAAGGAATTGAGAAGACTTAAAGACGAAAGGACACAGCATGCTTATATACTTATTGCGTGCAAGTATATGGCATCCGGTGTATAGCAATAGGCTCACTTCCTATTCCATGGGACGTATAATATAACAGATAAAACGTGCCAGTACTGTACTCTTATGCCCACCCTTTCAGGAAAATACGGGCGTTAGTTTATGTTATAAATGATTGTATCATAAACGTAACGGGATAAATAGACAGAGAAATATTTTTTTGCATATAAATGTTTGTGAAAGTCACAAAGTCAAAGTCAAGTATTCTCTGATTCTTTCCTACCGGTCACAATTTTGTAATTTTATGACAGGGGACTGTTATAAATCTGGAGATTTTTAGCAGCGTGTTATTGAAAATGCCTATGTCCAGCAGTAGACGGGAATAGGCTGGTGGCGATGTTCTCATCAATAAAACTTTATCTTTGCCTGTGAACACGAAAAGCAATAAAGCAACTTTTTATTCGCAGAGCATACAATCTAATATGTGGTCATCTTGTAGACTATATTAAATTCTATATGATGGTAGTGCGAGAGAAGTCGATGCGCGAAGCAGCAGAAGCGGGCAGGCGGCAAAAAGAAGAACGACGCAGAAGAGAACACGACGAAATGTTCAAGCAGGTTATTAATTTGTTGTATTCCTTTGGCCGCCTACGAACAGAGGGTAAGAGATGCGAAAAGCTGTGCTTAGTGATGTCCAATAGGGAGGGTTGTATTATGGACAAACTACTTTCTAGGGACATACTCGTATGTGTCGCCTGAGAGTAACATAGCTAGATGTAATAAACGCCAACTGCTTAATATTACAGGTGTTAGGAGTCACCCAGGAGACGGTGGAGGCATACCTTCAGGAGATAATCAACGAAGGAGTGGAACTTGCTGCGGAGGAGCAAGCGGTGAAGAGGGCCAAGGCAGAGGCGGATAAGATCGATAACATGCCAGAAATGTAAGTTATAGAATATATGTATTTTTGACATACAACAGTCTAATTCCCAATGAGCGACATGTAAAAATATATATGCTGTATAGATCAACGGCGGAACAGCATGAGCTGGTGGCAGAACTGGTCCAGCAGTTCCTGTTGCCGGAGGCGATGGCGTCGGGCACGCGGCAGCGGCTCTCAGCGCTGCAAGCCAGCAGGCTGGAGAGCGCCGCCCGGCCGCTTCTGCAGCTGCTGTATTCACAAACCACAACTGGTGAGAAGAGCTATCCTTCAAAGCCGGCAAAGCATTGGCAACCACTCTGATATTGCACATGTCCATAGGCGACGGTGACCACTTACCAGCAGGTTGGCCGTCTGCCTACTTACTTGCGTTCAATATATTAAAAAAAAGCTCTAACTTACTTTTTGACAGATTATACATATATGCATTTTTGTTTGTTTTGTTTTGTGTTATAATTTCATATAATTATTACTTGTTCGTATCCTAATTTACGTCTACTGTCCTTCTGTTAATTGTTCAATGTGTGCTGCAGCGGCTGCGAGTAACGTTTGCTTCTTCTTCTTCTTCTATCTCTTCTTCTGTTTCTTTTCCCAACAGACGTGTGCACTCGCTGCGGCACCCACCTGGACGACATGTGCCGTTGTGTCACATGTTCCGGCAACTTGGTGCCAGTGGAGACCGTGTGCAGGGACGATCCGAGATGGAAGCACACCAGGAGTTAGTGTTGCCCGAACTCTAAAATTCTATATAGTATACATAGGTTTGCTTAAAGCATTCACATGCATAAAAGCATATAGTGTTGCCAGAATTCTCAAATACCATTTGATGTCGACAGATCTATTTAAAGCAGTCAGGTCACTTAATGATAAATTGTACAGACATGATATCAAACGACGCGTTGGAGAAACCAGCCCGAGGAAGCCTTTACATCTTAGAGTCCTCAAACAAAATCCTCTAATGTGCGTTTAAGCCTGCCAACCCGCAGTTGACCTGCGTGGCAGACTATGGCCTGAATTGTCTTACTCTTGAGCATTTAGGATGAAAAAAATCATCAAATAAGTTGGTTAATTAAGAGCATAATTATAATAATTAGGAACAAACGAATAATCTTATACAAATAAAAGTTTATTTGTCTGTTTGTTACGGTTTCATGAGATAATTGCGTACAGTTTTTTGTTCGGTATTGTCATCAATTTTTGAAGTAGTAAAATGGGGGTAGGATGAATAATTCCATAGACACTTTATGATCCATTTTAGGCATATATATTTATACATGAAGAGAAATCTATGCACTCCTTCGTAAGAACATCACACACGGAACAGTGTGAGACTTGGTTCAGCTCCAGTTTACAGAGAGAAGGAGTGGAGGATGTGAACGTATATATGAAATATGTGTTACTAGTTCCTTAAGTTGTATTAAGCAAAACATTCAATATTCACGTCCCCACTGTCAATGCCAGACACAATCTGTAGTCAATCAGCAGCGCAAAGGAGAGATATATATAGGTGTGCTCTTTGACATGAGATTTTCAGTAAGGTTCAAACTGAAAAGCTTAATGAATTATGGGCTAGTTTTGATCGCTGCTGGACCACCAGTTGTAATAAATAAATTCGTTTCAGGTCGCAAAGTAGAAGAGAGGAGTCTGGAAGAGCGTTATCCACCAGACCATGAGATACGTGGCATGCTCAACACTTTGTTAGACGATGGTAAAGTCTAAGATTTAAATATGTTTATACTAGCTTTTGGGAAAGTCGATGTGGCAATACATAGCAATTAAATCATAATATTTGGTAATCTAGAGGGTAAATATAAATGTCACGTGCTTCACTTCCGAACCAATAAAATGTTATACAATCTTTTAAGTCATATTTTACCTACCGCGATGGCGCTCATTGGGGGAGGCCTATGTCCAGCAGTGGACTGAGATAGGCTGATGATGATGATGATGATGATGCTATAAAGGTGCCGGAAGCCTTAAACCTTAGAGTTCTCTGTTCTCTTAGTTTATCTGGTGAAACTTGAGGGTTTGCTACACTCCTCTGTCTACACCTTTGAGGATTACAGGTGTAATGTTACGTTTTAGAATTCTCCCTAATGTTTCCTGACGCGTGCGCAGTATACCGATTTGCACTTAGTCAGTATCGCTTGGTAATTGGTACGACAATTATGATGGTGATGATGTCGATAATAAGACTGATGAGGGATAGTTTCTGTATCAAATACTTCAAATCTTTTACTGCTACAAGAAAGTCTGTAATCATAACATCACGCCTGTATTTCCCCGAAAAGGTAGGCAAAGGAGTAAAGTACTCCAAGTTTCATCTGCTCTATTATACGTTTATGGGACATAAAGGGTGAGCCCATTGAGCCTACAGTTCACCGCTCAAAATGCGACATGTCAATAGATCAGGCGATTTCTATCGGAATGACAAATCGATACCTACATAAATAAAATTGTTACGTCTGATCTGTCGCCGTTTGTACGTAATAATAAAATATATTCCTCATCCAATACGTCATTGGAGTCAAACGAGCGACGAGGGCAAATTGACTGTGCATATATCGCTAGGGTAACAAACATACTTAAACTTTGACTATTGTAATAAAAATGTCCGCGTCGGATCTCTATAAATAGATATATTTTCCATCCTGTGCTCTCTACCTACCAATTATGTCACTTGTCTTGAATGTAACGATGTAATATTATTATTAATGTAGCCTCCGTTCCCTTTTAGCTAGTTAGTTTATCTTATCTAATCAGAAAAATTGTAATACATGATTACGAATACACAAGCTCCCCCATAACACGACACTGAGCTCCGTTTGTTAACTCTTCGTTTTCAAAAACTGCCGACCACTTTGCTTATATGGTTACTCTACATATGTAGTTCAGGGACCTCCTACTCTACATTCAAACTAGATACCATTTAAACGTTTTAACCAATTTAATTGTGATCATAATTTCTGCTTAATTAAGTATTGCAATCCATTTGTATGTAATTAAGAGTGTCGTGACGTGTTACGTAAAATTATGTAATTACATGTTATTAACGTGTTTGCAATATTTAAATTAATGGAATGGTAAAATTTAATATATTACTACCCTCATTTCCAGGGCTATTAAACACTATTGATCGATGATGTGACAAGATTAATGACATGAAATCGTATAACCGGAAATACCAATCAGGGTTTGTTTTGATACGTATATTTATGGCTGGATTGTATTGATTGATTGATCTTATGATTATTAAAATGAGCCCGGGGTTGTGGATTCGATTCCCAGTCATTATTATTATATCAGAGTATTATACAAAATATTTGGGTTTAGGACAAAAATATTATTTCTGTGACTGAATGGGACAAGGTAATATAGAAGTGATGGATCAAATTCCGCTAGTTTCAAAAGGCCTAGGATTTAATAACGTAACCCCTATAAACGGAGGTCAATGTAAAGTAATGAACCTCCAAAGAACACTAGATCAATGGAACCCCATCAATTCGCTCTGCGCGGTTTAATTGAATTAATATGTATTTTAAGAAACATTGTTTTTGAAATATCACGTTTCTCAAGCTCACGATAAATTTATAATTTTCTAGGTCCATCGGTATTGTTTGAATACTACACAAGTTCTTGGAGAACAATATAAAATGTCGCAAATTGTCTCATGAAAGCGATTTAGATATTTCATATAAATATTCTGTCTAATCTGTGCAATTATTACGTACCTATGATCTTTTATAAGCATGTTTCTATATTTTTTTATTGTTCACTAAAACTTTAAAAAGACTTATCGCTAACTAGCGATCTCTTCCAGGCATTCTTTTCATGAAAAAGATAAAGACAGACGAAAAGTGGTAAGAAGACAGAAAGGAATTCTGGAAGGTTCTGGAAGGAATTTACAAATCGAGTACCTATATGAAATATTTGGGCCGCGGAGACAAGTTGTCATCAGATTTGTTAGATTGTTATTTGAAATAAAACTTGCGATGATCTGTATACTCAGAATAATGTCCATCTTCTTAATATATCAGAATAAAGTATCTACTGTTTGTATTTGAGAGAGTAACCAAAATATAATCTATTACGCAATAGAAATGATTGGTGAAGATATATGTATGTTATAGCACGGATATGAATTTATTGGGCGAACCAATTGCCAAAAGCTTTGCAGCAACCAAATATACGAATCCAGATATCCGGTTCGAGAAATATAGAGAAACTAATTGTAAATGTACTGAAAAACATACAATTGCAATGAATAGACATTAGACGTCTTAATTGTACAATGGTTTTTTGAACATTTTATTATATTTTCTGTACTACTTTTTTTTTTCTCTTAAACAGTTAGTTTTGTTTTTCATTCTATTTGAATACGACATTGAAATACTTGTTTTTTGTAGATGTTTTTGTACTTTGTAGAGATTAAAGTAATTATTATTACATTATCACGCCAAGTCTCCTCGGGTTAAGCAGGTTTCCGTTCGTGTGCAGGGTGATGAATGTAGTTGAAACACGCAAGATCTGTCAGGTTAGATATATGTGGCACACAGTCGTCTCTGTCTACTCAGTAATTTTAAATGAAAAAGAAAAGAAATTCATAAAAATTTTGAATTTCGTTACCACTGAGTTACCTAGAAGTGGCTCGGAGTATGTCAATAGGCTCACCATCTATTCCATGGAACGTAAACCGTAGCTGGTGAAACGTGGGAGTGTACTATATTCCTCTGCACACCCCATCGGGGATTACAGATGTAATGTTACTGAGTTATCATAAAAATAAAACTTACTGCTTTCTTGATATTGCATATACCTACTCGTATTTTCGCCTAATGTTAACGAATTATTCATTCATTTAGTCTAGAGTTACATTCATGACTCTGACCTATGGAGATGGCGCCAAGACCTAATAAATTAATAGACCTATAAATTAGCACTAACAATGACAAACGCTATACTTTATCACAAGTAAGAAAAGCATAATAATATATATTTGCCCAATTCTGGAATTTCCAAATAATGTTGCTTATGCACGTCTCTGCTATTTTGTGGGAAAAATTTAATTCTTGTTTTATAGTTTGAAACAGAAACAGCCGAGTAGCTTAGAATTCGTGTGGTTTAGAACTCCGGTATTCCTAAGTGCAAATTCTGGCACAGACTTCTTTCTTTTCCAAATTGTGTGGGCTTCAAGATTAAATATCGTTTGCTGTAACAGTGAAGGAAAACAGCGCAAGGAAACCTATGAAACTTACAGATCTCCACCGTGTTCTTTAATTGGTGGGGACTCAACAACTCGCAATTTCCCAGTGTGCGGGCAATTTTAATACGCTTAAATCGGATATTTCTAAAACCATGTTCATTACAAACGGACAATATTTCACATTCGACTTACACAGGATATATTTTCGATGGGCAACATAGTTAAACATTCCTGGCTGCTAATACGAGTGTCGGAGTATTAAAAAAAACAAACATTGTTTGTATGCATCCCGTACAATGTAATATCGGAGTACAATGAGGAAACCTTAATAACCGCCTTACGGTGGCATCTGTTGACAGATCGAAAAAAAAACGTAGCTTCAGCCATTTTTTTGGGATGGGTGTAGGCGGCCAGTGTAATGTAAATAAGGGATAATAACACCCCGTTTTATTAAAAGCTCATTTCATCCCTAGACTGAATATAGAAAATATTTTTCCACTCGAAAAACCTTCCACTGATAGATTAGATATGTATGTAGGTA
>DWFV01000903.1:0-12404 GCA_018246775.1 Parelbella machaon machaon
GGCACGATTCCAGACTCCGAGTCACTACTAGAAATTCTAAATTAGAAAAATCCAATAGCACCCGACCCGGGATTTGATTTCCACTATGTTTTTAAAGGCGTGTGAAGTCTGTCAATCCATATATAGAAAGCATGGCAAATTATAGCCTTAAAACTTCCCATTCTAAGCGGAAACCCGTGTGTATAGTCGCATGACAGAAGGCTTGATGACGATAATACGCTTCTAGAATAAATAAAGCGTCGGATGTTCATAACTAAAGACTGAAACACCGATATACAAATGTAACTATATTAAATATTTAATATACATAATAAGTGTATTAAACATAATTATAAGTGCCTACTCGGTGTCGTGTTTTCGAGACGTTTTGTGTCAGCTCCGAAAGGACGTAAGCGCCATAATTTATTTTTATATTTTACAATCTTTGTATCTGTTATGTTAGCGAGTAAAAGTGGAGGGTAATAATATCTACAGAATAATATTTTTTTGTATATTTAATACGGAATATTTGTATTATAATCAAATAGAAATTATTATGTTGAAAATAATAATAGATTTATTTTAATATACGCAAAAGTATAAAGGAATATATATGTAGTGTATAGGAAAAATCATTATGCAAGTAGATATTAGGTATCTACCAAGGGCAGCTTTATAGCAGGAAAGCTATCTCTTTTAGATAACCTTCGGGTAGAAATAATGAAAATGTAATAATCTGGGCAATCTGTAATAATCTGGGTATGATTGTGATCAAGGTGTAAGCAGAACATTATCTAAATAATGTTCATTGTAATCAACATTAGTGGAAAACTGGATTATAGAAAAAACAAAAGATGATTCACTGATTCGTATCGATATATTATACGTAGATTAGGGGAGCCAGTCTAAAATGTGTCCATCGAAAAAAAGAGAAAGCAAATGTGCTTAACTATCTGTTTCTTTCTACTCGCGCACGCACAGGTAGCGCTAGCGTTAGTTGCGTCAGTAGTGAGATAGAGATAGTTAACACGATCGTTTCTCTCCTTCTAAACTGCCGGAGGTTGTCGCTTACAGGCAGCTGTATGTCCCCACTCTATATATAATATCTCTATGCTGTTTCGAATAATTCAACCAAATAATGTTTCATCTAAATATTGTTTTTTATTTTACTTTTAACTTTAAACACCAGAGACATATCATATTTGATCACTATTTTATGAACACTTTAGAGAATTATCTTTTAAGTTTTGTTTATAGAAATTAGGTTTTTCATACAATAGGTCGAGTTGAAAAATTTGTATCACTGCGCCGCCAATTTGACTCCATTATAGTTCGTCTGAACCGATTACATTTAATTTGAAAATGAATTTTCATATCACAACTTACCATGAATAATACACACTTTTTTGAAATCCGTACCAAACAGATGGCTTTTCAGTCGAATAACCGTTTACTGAACTAGACTGTATCCTACTGAAAAACAGCGCACGACTGAGTAATCATATGTACATTAAATATTTGCATACTTTTATCGTCGTATTATTGTCGATTTACACATTCCGCTATGTCGTTAAATGCATACGTGTTTTCGATAATATAATTAAGACTAGTTATATTAAAGATTATTATACAATTCAAAACATTGTAATCATTTTTCACAATACCGCGTTAAAATGGGCGACAGCATCTCGCGCAATTATAAATAAAGACTAAACGTTTGTTTAGTCATCTCCATAATTTGTTAGAAATCTTTTGGCGTTTTTATGTATAGGGTGTTTCTAGTTTGTTAATGACAGTGAAGTGTTCTACAACCATCGCACCGTACAACACTTAGTTTATATAAACTTAACTTGCTAACTCAAGCGTCCTTTATTGTGGACACCATTAGCGGGTAGCTGCATCAATGTTTTTGAACAGATGACAGCACTGTCGCCTAGTTGAAAGCACATCGCCTTTGGTAAGACGTTGCCGACACTAATATCAAGAACTTATATCTCAATAAGGAGCTTAAGCTGGAATTAAACTTGATACTAACGTTAAATACTTTATTTGCCATCTTTCGTAGTGTTTTTATGTTTACGTTGATAAGGTTGCACTTAGTTGGGTTAAGGCCCTCCCTCTACTTCCCTACCTTCCTACCTTTGTAGCAATCCTGGATCCGTCAACTGTTGGATGACAAGAATAGAACCACAGAGAAAGGGAATGGGGCAGTGCCCATTGAATAGGACTCAAACAGTTGGATATATAAGGCAGGATAGACATAGCTTACAACTACATTAAAAAAAAAAAAAGTTGTTCACAACTACATTAGGCAAATAAAAAACTAGGCGTCATATATCTGCGTTTAATACATCTCGATACATTTAACATCGATAAAAAATATTCCAGTGTATACATTTAGCAAATACACAATTGATGAAATGTGTTACTACACAGAAACATCTACCCATCAACAATTATGACAATACCAATAATACATATTAGAACAATTTAGGCTGTATATATTCGCAATACATTTCATTTCTACACTACAAAATACTATTACACACGTGATCATGTAGACAATAGTATTGCGAAGATTGAGGAAGTGAGGGTAGAAATAGGTTAGGTGAGGTTATGAGTCTACTATGACTAAGGCGATACGAACATAACATTATAATCGAAGAATATTTTTTGCACGTATTACATTACACCCTATAAGAGACTGAATATGTATTACAATCAGGAAAAATATGTAATACGTAGAATGAAATAGCGTAATACCGGTTCCAATTTTTTTCTAGAATGTAAATAAATAAATAACAATAAATTAATATAATCGACGAACGAAAGTCAAAAAGTGGTATTATAGAATGACCAGAAAACAAATAAAGGACTTCATGCAACTTAGATCTTTCAGGAGTTGTACTCTTGGAAATCTTGTAAACCCGGGTTTGCACCGTGTGCAGAGACAGATGTCAATAAAAAAACTGACAGTATAATTGTAGGCACCCGTTTAACTAGTAAAATTTTAAAATATACGTAAAATAATAACTTTTATATCTATGGTTGCTTCGTAGCGAGCCGTAGGTTTATATTTTTCTTTTCATTCAAGTAAAAGTATATAAATAAAAATAAAAAAAAAATTAGCGCGTTATAATAATTAATTGGAGATGTGATTATTTCTTTATTATCAATGTGGATTATGAATACATCCTAACATTTTTTATTACACATTATGTATATAAATTACAAACAATATAACATCGAAAGCACACTTAAATTGTAACCATATTTAATATAACAGCACAGTAGGAACATAGAACTAAACAGCAATGATAAGATTGACAAATATCTATCACATAAAATATAACATTACCTGTTGTCAGCTCATCTAGAAAGAAATGTTTATGATATTTTTCATTGAAATGAAAGTAGTCATCATCATCTGTCTGTGCCTTTCTCAGTCTGTTGCTGAACATAGGCCTCCCCTAATGAGCACCCTCGTACACTTTCATAGTTTTTTTTTGCTCATAATGTACAGTATTCACAGTGATAATAGTGACTTTTACATTTATTGATTCCAGAATTATTAAAAAAAAAATATAAAGCTTTTATACACACACTGTATGTTATGTTATACTGTGCACTGGTAATAAAATATGTACATTATTGACTTTATGAATTGTTTCTCATGACACACTATTATTAGCACTGAAAAACAAAAACACTTGCAAATTCATGACTTATTGACTTAAGAGTACATCATTAATAATGATCACTAATGACTGCAGTAATTAGTGTTATTATTTTATGAAAAAACAAATTAGAATGGATGTGTAAACATTACATAAGAACCCAGTTTTTTTATAATTTGAAACAGATAACATAAAAATTTAAATATAGCACTTTGGACACTTACAACAACTGACACATGAATATTAATCTATTAATAATTGTTTACATTGAACATTCATTTGTATAATGTGAGGCTCACACAGAAAAGTTTACATATCTAAATATATTTCATTTTAAAATACACATCGTTTCACCCATTGTCGATACAAAATGTTGGAAAGGAAATATACAGCAATATAATTTAAAAAAATACTGTTTAACAAAGAATGGCACTAGATGACATTTTCCTTGTATTCATTTATGCACCAGGCTTTAAATAGTTTTTTTTTCAAAAGCACAATGCTATGAAACAGTTCTTTACAAAAAATAAAAGTGATCTCTATGTGAAGAGAAAATTTTGATCAAGCACTACAATTACATATCTCTTCTGGCACTATCTACTCTATGACAAGGTGCCTACAAATCAATATGTTATATTTTTATATTAGAAGAGCAAGGAAAAAAAGCATACAGCCAATATAAAGATTTGTGGTCAACAAAACTTATAGAAATAGACAAAATACAAATATAAAAATATATAAATATTACCAATTTTGTTTAATCTTCAATGAGATAATCTTCAAGCCTTGCAACACCTTAATGTATGATGTACTAAAGACACCAAAAGATAGTTCAGTCTATAGCTTACACATGTAAAAATATTATCCAATTATTATTCAATTAGGCAGTTGAGACAAGCAATAAAGTTAAGTATTATTATTATTAAGTTATTATTCCAGATGTTATAATGCAGAAGTTATTTGTAATTAACTTTAGTTAAATGAATTAAAAAAAAAATGGGATGCAACAAGATATCTCTAACTTAATTTACTAAAACTATTTATTTTTCTGTTCCCATCTAGTTTTATTTCTCTCAATAGATATTTTACATTTAAGATTAAACCATTTGTATAGATAAATAATGTCCCACAGACTACATAATGTGGACCCATAGACAATAAGAAAGTTATATGGAAAACTGTAGTAACATTTTTCACAACAGTGCAAGATAAGCTTTTCATGAAACAATATAGCTAGAAGTTGGTCAGTTTTTATATTTATACTTCTCCTGTTTGGTCAGGGCTGTTTGGTTTTCGACTGGCTGGCTACACTCGCCAGTCGCCCTGTCTCAGTCTGATGTCCACTGGAATAAAAAAACGATGTGTATCTGTATTTTTAAATTAAATTATAAATAACAGTTATAAAATAATAACATTTCTATTATTAAAATACAAGGATTTATAATATTCTTCATAAGCAGTGCAATTGAGGACCAATTTTTATTTAGAACAGCAACCATAGACAATATTCAGCTTTTCTTGAATTTTCAACCAAATAAAAATGGAAAATATAGAAATAAGGTTGAGTAGCTGTGTAAGTAAATAATGTTGTGACGAAAAAACATATTGTCATATTGTACTTCATTGTAATTTTATTAAGTTACATATTTAAAAAAAAAAACTAATTATTCAAAGTTTGAAACATCACAAACTCTGATACAAACATAATACTTAAAATTTCTCTTTCTTTTCCCAAGATGTCTTTTAGTTCCCAAATGACTGAAGAATGCCAGTTTCAGACAAATTTTGACCAATTTTTACCTACACTGAAACTGCATTGGAAACTAGTTGAAGTGATAATTTTGGTCGCATACCGTTTATAAGCGTTGTCCACACAGTATAATGTGTACTCTGAGTCTTGGGCAGCCAGTTATGTAAATGGCAGATTTAATTTCAATACTGGCCACACAGAAAATATCAGTTTGGGTCTAGATGTGTCAAGCTTTATTTGAGTCTACTTTGTAAAAACCCATGAGCAAGTGGTTGACCTTGATAGAACGTAAAGGAAGCAAGATTTAACATATATTTAGAAATATATATATATATATATATATATATGCAAAGATGTAACAAAATATTACAGGTAAAAAATAAATTATTAATGAAATGGAGGCTATTGATTATAAAGCACAATTTTAAATGTCAATAATATTAGATCCAGCATGTAAGTTAAATTTAAACGATTTCATGATTTATTAAGATTGTTATTTCAGCTTGTATTCAATGCAAATGTTTCTCTTCTATTGCCGCTTCTCAATAAGAAAATAACTCACAGTAACAGGTTAAAAGATAAATGAAAATAATGTTGAAAACTGAAATGTTAATGTGAGGGCAGCATATTCATAAAGTTAACAAGCCCCTTTGCCAATTAGTGCTACAATATTAATGATATATATATTCAATATATGATAATTATTCTATGGCTAAATGATTATTATTATTATCAAAATACTCACCCTCAAGTTGGCACCACCTTCCTTAGCGAGCTCTTGTTCGCGGCGCTCCATCTCATCAGCGCGTTGCTGCATGCGTTTCACCCTCTCGGGGTCCTTGACTCCTCTTGCCGCCTCTTCAGCGCGACGCTTCTCTGCTGCTTCCACTTGTTGGCGGCGTCTGGTCTCCTAAGGACCATGAAGTTTCGTTACGAAAGAGGCGTCTCTGAGGCGATGGTTTTCTTAATATTTATCGTATACATTCCTTTGAGCAGCCAATAAAATATACATATATCGAATTATATTTACTAATAAATTCGAGAAAATAAAATAATTTAGGCAATTACTATCTAAAACTGCAAACTTTAACTATAGTAAAGACGACTAGATACATATTAATTCCCATATTGCTATTCATAAATTTAAATCAT
Source organism: Parelbella machaon machaon (assembly GCA_018246775.1). Classification (NCBI taxonomy): domain Eukaryota; kingdom Metazoa; phylum Arthropoda; class Insecta; order Lepidoptera; family Hesperiidae; genus Parelbella; species Parelbella machaon. The sequence goes on from DWFV01000903.1 coordinate 6,559, forward strand.
TTAAATATTCTTAGGTAACTTACAGCATCTGGTGTCAATACATCGGACGCCGAAGGCTTACAGCACGACGTGAATATACCCATTTTGTCCACACAAAGATTATATTTTAACAAAAAAGGATTAAACCATATCACATCACAAATCTTATCACCAAATACATCTAAAAATAGGGTAACTTGGAATCAACATCAACTAAACTATTGAAAATATAGGTAGATACGTCAAAAATTTGACAAAAGATGTCGCGTACGTTTAAAAATTATAAAGTCATAAAAACATTTTCAATTGCTAACAGTTCAGAAACAAGAACATTCAGGACCATTTTAACGCCATTTTAACCTTTAAAGGCATAAAAAAGTTTCAATTTGAAGTATAGGAAATATAGCATGCAATAATTGTAAGAATTTTGTACAGTATTTTGTATAAATATCCCTTTCGTGTTAAATAAATATAACAAACTTATATACTTCACATCACGAATAACTTTGGACTAACCATCATTTTTCGAACAGTGTTGATGTTGGCCATTTTCCACTAAATTGCAAACAAACTGCACGGCACTTTTACTGCGACAGCTTGGAGTAATTGTGAAGGAAATGTACAACCTTCAGGACAAAAACATAACTGGATGTATATACAATAACATCGATCAATACTGCGAAATTATTACCAACTACAGAAAAGTAGGTCAAAAGTGCGGCTGCTTGTAATATTCCATTTAATCAATTTTCTCTTTATTCCCATGTGCACATTCTTACAAGCATTGTTTTAGCAATTTAAATGTTAATAAATCAAATTATTTGTTTGTCAAATCGAATAGGTAATCGATTAAAATTATAATCGATACTTCGGTACACCGAAGGCATCAATTCAATAGCGATTATCCCCAACACTAGCGCAAAGTAGATTGTTTCAGTGGACTGTCGAAATTTTTCAATTATAATATAAAATTACGCGAAAAAATGTTATCTCGCGTGGCTTTGCGTTCAGGTATGTGTTAATTTATATTTAGCATTATAGAATTTGAAAATCGAACTTACAAACACTTAACCTTCATGTTGCGGTGGTTTATGTAACCAGATTGACAGGTACAGAATTATGTTCTTTTTACAGAAATTGTATATTTGCCCGCAATTAATGTTTTCGTTAAAACTTGGCTTTTCTTAATTTTTCTAGAATTTGCAATTTATGAAACAATTCTAATATCTGATTATAATGAATGTAACCTAGAATTTATCTTCAGCTGATAGTGTCATTCATAAATTTTAATTCTCTTCGGGACGTACAGGTTATGAATTATGTAATATATACATTATCTATTATTTTGTTTCTTATATTCTTTCAAATTAAAGATGATATATTTTGATCTTCTTATAGTTTTGTATGTTATTGGGAAAATACACCGATAATAAAAAATATAATTTGAGTATAATTTCTCATACTAGAAAGTTTCTATCTATATATTAATGAAATATTTTTAAATTAATCAAATGTAGTATCGAAATTTTTGTAAACTTTACACTGATGAATGCTGTTTGTAAAGTACAAATTTTTTCTTTTTGAAAATATTCTAATCTTACTTCTCATAATTCATAGCACTTGTTTAAAGCACCTTCCTTCTTTAAACAATAATATTAAAAAAAAGATTGTGAACATGCAACTTCTGTAGAAGATTGATGCTTGTTTTTTAAATGTATTATACAATATAACAAACAAAGTTTACTGAGACTTAGTTTATCTTTGTGGAGCTTGTAGAATAAATTGTTCCACTCATTTGCATAATAAAACCTGATAGTTCTACTTTGGAAATACAATATTCAACTTTTCTTTTATGTAATTCTATGAAACTGGACATGTATATGAAACTCATGTGTTACATAGTCAGTTGTCTCATGTATAAATACTTGAGAATTGATTGCTGACTTATATTATATTAACATGAAATTTATAATTAATCTTGGTTAATTTTTCAGCTGCCCTTCGACAGTCTGCCTCAACAGCTGTGGCTGCCAGAGGCTCTGCCAGTGACATAAGTGGAGTCAGAGATGAAAAGAACTTTCCAAGGCCTGTTCGAGGAGAGCCCGGCAAAGTGAGGCTGGGATTTGTTCCAGAAGAATGGTAAATGCTTCATTGTACAAGGCATTAATTTGCATAAAATATATTAAAGTTTCATAAATACAGTATATGGTGTTTAATTATATATAATTACTTTTGAATCACAAGTAATTTTTTACTTCATCATCACTAATCACACAACTTTTACATTTTCACTATATATCCATCTAAATGCATTGCAATAGAAATTGATGCATTAGACAAATATATAAACACCCACAAATACCCCAAAAAACTCCCAAAAATCAAGGATTTAAATATGTTATTCATCCCATTTCAGGTTCCAGTTCTTCCACTCAAAGACTGGTGTGACAGGCCCATATGCATTCGGTGTTGGCCTCACCACCTACCTCTGCAGCAAGGAGATCTACGTCATGGAGCATGAATACTATACTGGTCTTTCCATCTTTGTCATGGTCTACTATGCTGCAACCAGATTTGGCCCTAAACTCGCACAGTTCCTGGACAAGGAATTAGATGTAAGTTGACACTCAAGCCCTTATACTATGGAAGTTCTGACAATATATCATGATATTCAGGTCCCTTACAAGTAAGGTAGAAAGCGCACCATGCCAACTATTTCTATCTTCACAGACCTGAAGTGCTTCTTCACTGTAATTATCATTACCCATACAAAGCTCGCCTTCTTCGTATCACAGCCTGGTTGCTGCCTTAAACTGACATTTTTAGTAGTGGCTTGAAATCTGGATTGGTGCCCTGTGTAGTGATATTATATTTCACCTTTTGTATCAATCAGTATCATTTCAAACTACATTTTTCAGAATATTATGCATTTTCTTTATAGGGAACTGTACTCCTCAGACACTTTTTATGTATGTATAATCAAGATATTTGCAAATTCATGCTACATTTGACCAATTAACATCAGACAATGTCTCTTAATTTAGTTGACAGCAAACACAGTATTAGGAATCATAATTTGTTACTTACTTGATTTCAAATTTTGTTTCATATATACATGTGACTTAGCATTGTATGACTGTATTTGTCATGGGGCAAGAGAAGAGAACTAGCAGGAATTGGCATCTTGGCTGGATTTCTATTTTTATTATGGCTTTAGACTAAGGCTAATACCTGCGGTGAAGACTTGAATTTTTTAAATTAAGGTCACTCGTAAAATATTTTATTATCATTCATAATTGTTTGCAGTAAATTTTGTTACTCTATTGTGCAGTAGAATGATAGTAGATTTGTAAATATATGACTTGTAAATATTATGAAAATCCTTTATCATATTGTATTATTATAGATTGTATATTATAATCTTGCAGACCGTTGAGAGGGGCTGGAATGAGGATCGGGAACAATCAATTAAGTCTCTTCAAGATGCTATCGCCCAAGAGAAGGAAGCCCAGTGGCGCGCACAAGGCCAGGAGCTACTGATCGAGGCCAAGAAGGAGAATGTACTGCTGCAGCTTGAAGCTGTTTATAGAGAACGCTTAATGAATGCTTACAACGAGGTATCAATATTGTAGTAGACTTATCATATATTTTCTATACTAGCTTCCGCCAATAACTTGTTAATGTGGTTCAGGACAAAAATCCCCCATCCGTTATTTAAAGAAATACCTGTATGCCTAAACATTTTACATTTTATAAAATCAAAATGGTCAACTTACAAAATGTTTTCAGCGCCATTTGGAACAACTACATTCCTTCCATTTTAGTGGCTAAAATGAACTGTGGCTAATCGTTTAATTTATGTATTTTCCCACTATCAAAATTATTAAATCAATCTTCTATCTGTGTATTTCCCTGTGATAAAGAGTCATTAAATCAATATTCGATTTAAAAGACATCTGTAGGTGAAATTATTATTATTGTATTTATTTTTATGGAACAGCCACATATTATTTATACTTGTCCTGTCAAACTGCAGTGCAGATTCTCAGCAGTTTAGAACTTTGTATAAGTATGCAGTTTATGAGCTGTCTTGTATTCTGGATATGTCTGCTTTGTTTAGAATTAGTTGGCTATATTTGAGTTGCCCCAAAATGTTAATACAGTAACTATTTAACGATCATAAAATTATGAAAATAATTTTATTCACACTAGGCGCCTGGCTAGTTTTAAAATAATCCATATACATACCTTTCCAGGTCAAGCGACGCCTGGACTACCAGCTGGAGAAGTCGACTCTGGAACGTCGTCTCGCCCAGAAGCACATGGTCGAATGGATAGTGGCCAACGTGACCAAGGCCATCACGCCCGACCAGGAGAAGCAGACCCTGGACCGCTGTATCACCGACCTTGCTGCTCTCGCGAGGAACTAACTATGTAGTTATATCAGTTATTTATGAATAAAGTGATCGTAATCAGTTAATTTTGAGTTTTTATTTCGTAGAGAGATTTTGTTAGAGATGTAATCTCTTTATTTGATTGTTTAAATGGCGCTAAGTCTATATTCTTGGTTCACTCCATTTAACCTTTCTGGTATATTCTATAGATGCATCGTCTGCTTTGTTGGTCAGGGGGGGTTGCAAGCGCGACTGGTGATTGAGAGGTCTTGGGTTCGATTCCCGTCTCGGGTACTATTGTATTTTCTAATTTAGATTATATGATTGAATATACTTTTAGTTAAGCGCCAAAATTTGCCCAAATGTTTGACCATAGTCTTGAATCAGACCAAGAATGAGATAGTTGCTTCAATATAAGTTATTAATTGCATTATACCTTCGTTAATGTTAATGAGACGGGGAAACGGAATTTAATAGTAAAATTGAAACCTTCAGTTTGCTTTTCGCGTTAATCCGCTCCTTCAAGCGACGGTGACCACTTGCCGGCCCTTTGGTTTGTCTGTTTAGGAAAAATGAATCAGCCTAAGTGTATTGCTTTCTTGGCAGAGTAAACATATTTTACGCGGTACGAAAATTTAAAATCACGCGAAAAGTAGAATGAAAAGATCATAAGCGCCGTATAGAACGCATGACTTACGCGTTTGATAAAATTTTTATGGATGGCATAAAATCTTTTAAATAGTTTTTTTTCTCTGACTGTTTCGTTGGTAGAGTTTATTGCAAGCGCGATTACCGATCGGTAGGTCCTGGGTTCGATTCCCTGGTCAGGGTCTATTGGATTTTTCTTTCTTGAAATTTCTAACAGTGGCTCGGAGTTTGTATCTGTGCCCGGTGTATGGAAATACTCATCACCTATTGCATGGGACGTGAACGTAACTGTTGAAACGCGGGAGCGTACTAATCTCCTCTGTCTTCCCTTTTGGGGATTACAGGGGTGATGTTACGTTTCACTTTTTATTATCAGCGTCATAACACTTTGAAATTTCTTATGCATTGACTATTTGTTAAAGCTTAGATATTTTAAAAATACTTTAAAAAATATTTTGATGTACATATACATATTTAAATTACAATATAGCGATCGGTTGATCGCAGGATAGGATACTCAACCTAGAAACAGCTAAATACGCTGACCGCCTATAGACAGCAGCGGAAGCGGTGCGAGAAGCTGCTTGCGATCCCCAGACCGCTTTCCTAAGATAGGGATTATGGTCACAACCGAAAGTGGACAAGAGCACTAATTAGCAAGCCTGTGTCCAGCAGTGGATTTAAACAGACTTGTGTTGTGTGATTCTAAATCTTAAATCTATATGTTTATAAATGCTGAAAGGGAATATATAATTATATAATCAAGAGCGGTTCGATTCGCTGGTAAATAACGCGCAAGTCGCAGAGCATGCTCGTACAGAACCT
>DWFV01000904.1:0-12403 GCA_018246775.1 Parelbella machaon machaon
CATTATAATATACACTGTTGAAGTATTTTGCACATACTTTCGCATGAATGCTTTAATACTGTCGGCACTGACCTATCTCCTGGGTGCAGACCTGTTCGCGGCGCTGGTGCCGCTGGCGGTGCGCGGCGCGCTGAGGCCAGCGCCGCGCGCCGCGCCGAGCTGGTGAGTGGCGAGATTGCGCAGCTGCGCGACGCTACGCAGCTGCTTAACAGGTACAGTGTCGATAAGCTCAACACATCTAAGGAAACTCCTTAATCTTAGCCCGTTTCAAACGTTTACGTCCCGAATAAGCTACGGTGATTCTTTGATTTTGAAACTAACGCCTGAAACCACTATGAGAAATCATATATATATTTCTTCTTAAAGAGATCCAAAGATCTTTCTGAATTAGAAATAGAATAGAAATGGAATAACATTTATTCCGCCTATAATAACAGGGTAAATGTATAATAATTATTAGACAATAAAAAATAAATCAATATTATGGAAAGGGCCCAAGTATCACATGCCATTTTAATAATGTATCTGAAAGAATTTTCTGAGTAAGAAATATAGCTGTGCTGTCTTTTAATTAATATAATAAGGACCCTATCTCAAAAAAATTTCAATATTATAATATGAAAATATACGTATCCTCGTATCATCCTTAATGCCTTGGCGTGTCATGACATTATTTTGTGATAACAATTTATGGAGATGGAATTTCTTCAAACACTGCGCCCGGTGCAGCATTCTGGCGTCGCTCAACCTGCCGGCATGCCTGGAAGCGAGCGGCGACGCGCTGCCCGCCTCCATCCGCAGCAAGGCGGCGGCGCTGCGCGAGGCAGGTGGGCTGCCCGCGCTGCAGCACCTCATGGCCGAGCTGCCCGAGCTGCTGCAACGCAACAGGGAGATTCTAACTGAGGTACTTCCGCTGCTGCTACTTTTTTGAGGTGTATGCTTGTGTGTGTAAGAGCACTTTCGTATTCTAAATCAATTACTCACTTGATGCTCCTTCGTACATAACATATTTTTTCATTTAATTCTTGTTTTCCGTAAAATTCGTTAGAAGACTTGTATTAAATAAATATCCCGCAATATCTTATTTTGTTTTTATTTCAATATCATATTGTCAATTCTTGAGATATGTGTAAAATGTTGAATAATGTGGACGCCTGGAATTGGGTAAAAATTCAAACGAAAGAATGAGTTACCCTGCACAGATGCTTTATGGGAACATACAAGTGAAACTAATGTAAGCGTGCGCGGCGCAGGCGGAGCGCATGCTGCGCGAGGAGGCGGAGGCGGACGCGGCGCTGCGCACGCAGTTCGGCGCGCGGTGGACGCGCACGCCCTCCGACCAGCTCACCGAGGCCTTCCGCGCCAACGCCGCCAAGTACGCGCAGATAATCGACAACGCCGTGCGCGCCGACTCCATCGTGCAGCAGAAGTACAATCAGCACAAAGAGGTCTGCTTTTTATGTTCACGTTCGGAACGCACTAGTCTATCGATTCTAATTAGCCCATTTGTAGGAATATCAATTGGTAGCGATTTATTGCTCGGTTTTTGTATCCGACCGACGGTCCGGAAACAAGACGGTCAATCGACCAATATGTACATATATCGAATTCGAATTTTAGCGCTACATCGGTTTTGAGTAAAACTTCTAACGTCACAGAATATTGAATTGCTGAGTCGCAGCGACGGCGAGATCAATGCTGGCGTGCCGGACGCAACGGATGCAACAGACGGCGTGGGCTCTGACAGCGACGCCGTGAGAACGCTGCGCGCTCTCATGGAGGAGGTAACTATTGCTGATTGACGTCGAGCATTGATTGCTATCATAGAAATCAAGTTAAAAGATAACATTCAATCATAATAAAGGGTATTAATGATGCGACCGTCGGTCGGTGGATCAGGTGGAGCAGCTAAAGGGTGAACGCGACGCGATCGAGGCGGAACTGAAGGAGACCACGGTTGACTTGCGCGAGCAGTTCCTGGCGGCGCTGGCGGCGGACGGCGCGCTGGATGAGCCGGCGCTGTCGGCGGGCGCGCTGGGCGCCGCGCTGGCGCCGCTGCAGCGCCGCGCCGCCGCCACGCTCAAACGCCAGGAGGAGCTGGCCGAGCGTCTGCGCACGGCACACGCTCGCTTGCGGACCGCTCGTGGCAACGACGGCGGCCGTGATGAGGCGCTGGGCCGCCTGTGCGCAGCGCACGATGCCTTCCAGGACCTCACCGGCAACCTGCGCGAGGGTGTCAAGTTCTACAACGACCTTACTCAGGCATGGCATCGAAACCTTTGCACTCCTCTTAGCTTAACGCGCACTCTACGGAGGCCAGAACCCATGCCGTTGTTTATATCGTTTATGGCTTGAAGTTTCCCTCATTTAAAATCAATATTCCAATTAACATTCTTTGCTGTTTCCGGGATGATTAGGAAATTCGTCACATTGTTAGACAACTCGTCACACAAAGAAGGGCATTGGCTTTAAACTGTTGTGTTCCATGTGACATAGGTAACTTATTCTGGTAACATGTCAATGACACAATGACGTATGCAACAATACACTGACATCGGTGTGGTCGCCGAGGTGACGTCGCTATCGTTTAGCGCTCATGTTGCCCCAAACAAAATCTGCATCTTTCAACTATTTTGACTTACAAAGTTTACTCTTTAGGGATGTATAAACGTCGATCGAACGTTCTATATATTTTAAATTTCTAAACTGACATTATTCATTGCGTACACGAACTAAGTATGAAATTCTGCAAATGCGCAGCTGCTAGTGGCGTTCCAGAACAAGGTGTCAGACTTCTGTTTCGCGCGTAAGACGGAGAAGGACGAGCTGCTAAAGGACTTAACGCAGGAAGCGTCGCGCGCAACCACGCGGCCCGCCCCCGCCGCGCCCACCCCTACACCTGTCCCTGCCGAAGAGGTAAGTCAACCCCATTCTAGATGTCCTGTCCTGTTCTGTTTATATTCTAAATTTATTTATGCACAGATGCCGGCTGTGGTGAAAAAGGAGCCCCCTCCCCGCCCGCCGCCACCTTCAGCTGGGCCATCTGCACCTGCCACCTTGCCCTATCCCACGCAGCCGCAAGGTACGTTAAACACAAATGAAATGTTTGTACTTGTGTGCATTGTAACGCTCAAGTTAAAACTAAAAAAACTTAGCGTAAGATTTGGCAAGAGAAGCACCACCGCCTTGCGGTACTACCGTAGACGAATAAGTTTTAAATGACAATTGTTCTAAATTACGCATCACATTTACACATCGATTTCGCGGACAGGTATGCCTCTGCCGTACGGCGCGGCGGCGGCGCCCTACCCCGTGTACGCGCCGATGCCGACGCTGTACAACCCGTACGCCACGCTGCCCTACCCGCACCACGCGCGCTTCCAGCCGCCCTACCAGCCCTACCAGCACCCCGCGCCGCCCGCGCACTACCCGCCGCCGCCGCAGCCCGGCTACCAGCCCTACCCGCCGCAGTAGCCGTCGCGAGCGCTGCCGCCACGACCACCGCCACCACTGCGACACGCTGTATTCTCGCTTGGTCACATCATCCAACCTATAACGTAGCCTATATATGTTCTAACGTTAATATATTATCGCAACAAAACAGACTGAACATTTGCAGCAACCGTTTTGCTATAAAAATCATTTCTATTATTCTTGTAAGAGAACATTTGTTTAGTCGATTTTGTTTCTAATGGCTAAATGGACGCTTGATGACACTGCTGAAATCATCTGAATGCTTGTTGTCACCAACAATTGGCGCTAATGAGCCGCATGGTGTTTGTAAAAATATATGCATAATTACATGAATAATAATATCCACAATCATTAATAATCATACATAATATCTTTATTTTTACATATTATTATACATGTTATTTTTGAGGATAAAAATTGATAATTTGCATCATGTATCGAACCAAACAAATAAAGCAACAGCATTAGTGGTTACAAAAGTGCAAAGGTATATCATATGCATAATATCATATACAACATTATATGTATCATGTTCATAATAACATAAATATCAGCTATCATTAACAAATAATTATAAAGTTGTTGTGTACAGGTTATTGCGAATTTAATTACACTTTAACTGTAAATTGACGATTTGCATCATATATCGAATCAAACAAATAAGCGAGTAGCATTAGTAATATAAACGCATTAATAATATAAACGCGCTTGCATTGAGTGCTGGTGATGCACTTTTTATCCAAGTTATGTATTCAAGTAAATCAATAAAGAAGTGAAAGGAATCGTTTGCTATGCACTTACAATAAATGTAATAAAATAAAGTCAATTCAATTCGTTTTAAGTTTACTCGATGACGACTAGCTCAATATTTTCAAATAGTGCCTTTAATTTACAACAAGGTAGGTATAATTCTTACAAAAGCAGCGTTCTATTGAATAAATGATTTAATATTTTTGCCTGTACACGCCTGAAGATGTTAAGCTTGCTATTTATTATAATTCTAAGAAAGATTCATAAAAATATACGAGACATTGCTGTAGAAAATGAATTTAAAAATATGATTTACTAAATGACTGTGAAGTCGAACTGCGATGTGTCAAATATCACCAGTAAACCATAGTAGATCCACTAGACTACAACGTGGAACAGACGCGCTCGGTTGCTGTCGGGAGCTATCGGTATCCGTCGATACACGCGGAGGACAGGCTGACGGGGAGGGCATGGTGCATTGCGATAGGTGAAGCGTTTATCATATAGGAGAATGATTCGGGATTTTGTATACATTTAAATGCATTTAAGCACTTTGTAATATCATAGACATATAACTGCATTAAAGTACACGTTAAAATATAGAGAGAACATCACAAAATATAATTATGATGAATGAAATTCTTCATATGTAAATTTCTTTGGTGAAATTATGAGTAAAGGTGACGGCTAGATAAGAAACGATCTATTTGTAACGTTCCCAGTATAACAATTGTGAATATGTTTCTAATTTAAGCCTTTAAATAACATGAAATAAATTGAATCAAATACCTATTATATTATTTAAATGATAAACTTATGTAACTGAAGTTGTGATAGAAGATAAATATATATTGTACAGTAATGATTGTAACAAAATGGTGTTAGGCAAGGTCTTAGTCTCGATTGACGCATAGTTGCTATAGCTAAACAAGTAACACTTGACATCGTTAAATTATTGGTGACAAAAAGTCTAATATAATTATTATAATTATCATCACTTCAGGGTCGTAAGGGACCTGGCGTGAAAATGTATAGATTTTATTGTCACATTATTTGGCTTAGCAATCTAAGCAATCATTTAAATCAATTACTTTCTTTATTTAGAAAACTGATAACAGTGTTGCCACTTAGGGTCTTCGGAATCAACCTGTGAGTTGTTAAAACATTTAATCAATTATCAACTATTAAATTTCTTCAAGTTGATTATTACCACAGTATCATAAATCTTAACTATATTTATTAAAAATAAATTGAAGAATTCTCTTTGTGTTGTAGAATTTAATGTGAAACAGCTTTTTATCATTTTAGTCTTAAATATGGATATTGCATAATGTAGTAAATAAATTGTTTTTAATAAAAAGTTCTTTTTTTTATAAAACACCTGTCATATGTATGCTTATAGTGTTCAATGTCATTCAAGAAATGTAAGTAATTTCATGTTATAAAAGCTAGTATATATATACCAATATAAATGGAAATCACAAGTGCTATTTATCAATTTTATGTTATCCATGAGTTTTATGGAGTTCACAAATTTCAAAATGATCCTTTTAAACCCACCAAATTTCAAGGCATCCTAATGCGTAAATTTCAGTTAAGCATTGAGGACACAGTATGCCGCCATAGTTGTTCTCAACAGTCCAAGGATCTACTACTGCACCAGGAAGTTCTAAGCGGTTACCACAGGCTATAACCCCTGACCGGAGAGACACTGCTATTGCAGGTCATGTGCTATAGAAGAAACTTCCAGTGCTATAGATTCTGTGTGTTTACTCACATCCAGCTGATATGGAGACAAATATGCAACAAAAAATTAAAGTCAAACATTCTCTGCTCTATGGTGTTCACCCCAGAAACAAAGCAATAAAAAATCCATCACAGCATCACATATTTACTATTTATTAAATTAAAACCAACTAGAGTTTATAACACTGTTTTACATCAGTTATGGGAAGCTTAATACTTGGGAGCCGGCGACTGTTCCTTAGAGTAGTCCCTGATTGGAGAGTAGAACTGAAAGTAAGAAAAACAATAAAAAAGCATTTATCAGTTACCAAAATTAAGTATTAAATGAAATGTGATATTGAAAACATTTTAACTGAACAAAATATTTGTATATTAGAAATTAGTACTGAATGTTAGCTTGAGAGAAAATGGAATAATTATGCAGTATTTCTCTGTTTGACTTTTTTATTAATAGTCTTCAATAGTTAAGCTGCATAAGTGTGCAAAACCCTATCTATACACTCTAGTCCTTATCTATGTGTTCTAGTACACACTCTTTACAATCTAGCTTACACTCAGATTATGTACAAAGTAGTTCTGCAATATCAATTACTCACTTTGTACTGCTTGTTCCTGTACTCTTCCCAGGGCTCCGGGTTGGTTTTCTTGTTCCATGAAACATCAGGTGAGCGGGTAGCCAGCCTCAGCAAGTAGAACACTGCTCCAGACACTCCAATGCCCGTGCACACATACAAGGGGATGAGCTGGTAAAAAAAAATGTATAATTAATACTGATTTAAAAGGACAGTTACCATGTACAAATAGGTATGTATATAGTTGCTCTCCCACCTTACAGTTGTTTAAAAACAAAAGTGCAATAAGAATTAGTCTTGCCTTTACGTTATTATCAAATAATAATACTGGGCCAAACTTATGACTAAGAAATGTGCATTGTAAGTTACGAGACTAGGAAATAACGCGTTTTCAATATCATAGACATAATAGCCTAGTAATAGAAATGATGGATTGTAATATAATCATAAAAGCATCCAGGTTTTTGTCACTTCTTTTACAGACATTGAAACTTGAAACACCTATCCCTATCAAAACAAAGATCGTCACGGACGATATAGGCTTATTGTTCTTTCCTCGAGAGTTGTCATGTTAAAATCAATCGAAAATACTCCTCAAAATATTTTGTTACTGAAATATATAACATTTTACCAAAACGATAGAGTATGAACCCATGAAAAAGATACCCATTTAAAAGCCTTAAGTGAGATTAAAACTAAGATATAATAAGTGATAAACAGATATTGTAGGTTAGTTATGTAAGCAGACGCAGTAACTATAAAAATGTAGATAAGCAGAATTACTTACAGCCTTGTGTTTTTTCAAGCTCTGGAAACTTAATCCCTGCATCGTACCAAATTCTTAAACACTGCCTATGGTTACAGAGATATAATACGATCCTCCTGAACAACTAAAACCGAATTGATCTGCGATAAAAGATTCTCCGTCTTCATAAAATGTCAATAATTTCGCTAATATTGCCATGGTCAGAAGTTTTATTAAAAGAAAATATATAAAAGTAAACAAGTTTTAAATATCCGTCGAAATGTTTGCGTTAATATCCTACTTTACTTATTAAATGTATTTAAGGGATAATATTAAAATATTTCATCTTATACAACTAATTTTGAATGCACTACAAGAGAAAATCTGGTAATAGCAACAATAACCATTTGATGTGACAGCTGGCTGGCTGCTTTAGTCGGGACATTTTGATTGTTATAGTATTATAACCTATTTTTTAATGACTTGGTGCTATTTTATACGAAGATATAATAGATAGTTGAAAGCAATCAATATTCTATTAAGATGAGCTTTTTGTTGTAAGTATTTGCACAAATATCCTGTTTCGTGTGCACGGCTATTTATAACTGAACGTCCAGTTACTGTGACGTCTTGTTTACGTTGTGGAGAAGCTTCTCTAATGACATTATAATCTTATAATTATCCTGGCAATAGACCCGCATATTCGTTGACTTTATGCTGATCTTTATTTACGTGTTCCTGTTGAATAGAAACAAAGTCTCTTATATAGATTCAAAAGTTCTTTCCCCAAGTGGTCGCTCTTTCATTAGATAAGGAAATAAATAGGATATTTTTAAATACCGGATACATAAACAGTAACTATGAAAACAGGTATATTTAAACTGATAACATTGCATTTCTTCATCACAACAGGTTATATTTCGTTATTTTTAAATGATGATAGCCTAGTGGAGTAGATTCCAAACCTACATTCTTTTATTCTAGAATTAAAATCTTGACGAGCACCTCTGCCTATGCACAGTTATGTGGTTTTGTAAATCCTGATATAAATCCAGAAATAACAATGCAGGAAAATATCTTAAAGGTACATGCACACCTAAAAGATCCCTTTAATATTCTCTATGTAGTGTGAGTTGCCAATCAGCACTTTGCCAGTGTGGCAGAATATGGCTTGAATGCTTCTCATTCTACCAGGGAATCTATATCCAACAGTTCAGCAATTAAATTATGACAATTATATTAGCTTGTAAGATTAATTTGGGACTGCCTTACTGATGAAAACTATAACTCAGTTGGCAGATTCACATAAAATGTATACTTTTCTTACACAGTGGAAGCAGATCTAATAAAACATTTAAGCCAAAGAAGAACATTCCAGAAGGCACTCATCAGTATGACTTAATGCGACATGCAGCAGCCACACTCGGCTCTGGTAACTTGAGACTTGCTGTCATGCTACCTGAAGGAGAGGACCTCAATGAGTGGGTTGCAGTTAACAGTAAGTAATATTCATTTTAGCTTTTGTTATTGACATAGAAAACATAAATAATTATTGTCTCTTAACTTCCCTTGCACATATTCTTTGTAGACATTATTTTGATTGCAACACTGAGATGGTAATAAGAAAGCAATTCATATATAAATGGTGTGCTATGCATCAAAAGCAAGTAATGTATTTCTACAGCAACACCCTGTGTATTGTCATTACTATAATGTATGTACATTCAGTGATAAGTAACAGGAAATAATATGATATTGCTTAGTGTTCTGGGAATGTGTGACTAACATCCTTTGGCAATATGATAAATGTAAAATATTGAATCATTTTATTTTGTACTAAAACACAAGATAGAAATTGATAATTTATGAGATTACATTTATTACTCATAATACACTTTATTCAGGAAAATATTGCTATCCTGCTTTTTCTATGGACTCAACAGTTTATATATCTGCATGTACAAAGACCATATAGACAGAAGCATAATTTATTGGAGAATATAGGTACAAATAGAGATTTGGTTGAAATAAACATAATACCTCTGATGGGGTAGGCAGAAGAGTGTAGTACACTCCCATATTTTGTTACATTTCACCAGTTACTTTTTATGACTTATGGAATAGGTGGTGAGCCTATTGCCATTCACTAGGCTCAGATCCAGACTCTGAGCCACTACTAGAAAGTCTAAGTTTCAAAATCCAAGTTAAAGAAACAATTTAAAAAAAAACTGAATTAAATTCCTCGTATCCTACCATTAATAGGCATATAATAATAAATATATTGTCACACTATACTCTTCAGTGTACATAGATTACTTTATAAAAGTATTATGTGATATGAGGTAACACTCCAATGCTTCTTTTCGTAATTTCGCCCTTGTAGAATGTTGTAATTATAAAAGGAAGGTCAGTTGTTTAAATTGGTATAGTATGCATTAAGAATTTTATCTTTTATGATGCAGTTTACATAAAAAAATGAACAATGTTTTGAACAATCCAACCATAGTTGCTGGGCAAGATTAGTTTAGAAATTGGATTTTAATTAGATTAATGTGTTATGAAAATCAGGTACCTTACAAAATAATCCAAAATTTAATTAAATACAATGTTAATATAAAATATAGCAAAATTCAATGGTCTGAGTATTATTAAGCAATCATAGTTTTAACATATGGAAAACGAAAACTAGCTGGTTACTGAAGATGTTTTAGCAATAATCATGCTGAAACATCTTACAAAACAGCACACAAGTATGAAGAGAATGATAAATCTAAAAATAGAACTCTAAAGATAAATATTTGGCACTTGTTGCTCTCTACCTACCCCAATCACAAGTTGTTTTGTTAAGAAAATATAGGTTTTTCTGATATAACAGTTCCTATTGTCACAAAGCTATATAGCATGTCTTAGCCTGTATATGATATTTCAAATATAATAACTTTATGCATCATTTAATATAAAGATATGTGATTGTAATAACTCACAGGCATCACCCTCATACAATGGCATCCATTGTTTAAGAACAAATCATCTTTTCATGTGCATGCAGCCATTGTGTATGAGGTGCACATTGTCTATCCTATTATGGCACAGGTTGTGTTTATTAAAGAGTGTTAAAACTAATCGTGAAGGAAAGTGATAAAGAAAACTTATGCCATTTATTTCCCTGGCGCTATCCTCGGCGATGTACTTAGGCCAGTAAACCAATTGTGATTTATTTTGTTCTAAACATTTCTATATATATTAGTAGGTAGGTATCTACAAATAATTTTACGCTCTTCGAATTTACATATACGATTTTCAGTCAGGTCAGTGAGAATCGAACTCACGCCCTTCGGTTCGCTAATAATTTGACCAATACGCCGATGGAATACTACATCTTCTTTTGGGGTTAAATAAATAAGTATGTAACTTAGATTTGTTGACCACTTGTCATTTTCGTTAGTTGAACTCAGTTCAATCGGGGGTGAACTCGGTCTGTGTTTCCAGCAAAATATTTCGAAAGTTTATTTCTGTACATGTATTATCCAATGTAAATGTTATTTTAAAGATCGACAAAGACTATTTGTATATAAATATGTTACGTTGTTTACAGCTGTGGACTTTTTCAACCAGATCAATATGTTGTACGGAACCATCACAGAGTTTTGCACGGAGGAGTCATGCGCGGTGATGTCAGCGGGCCCCAAGTACGAGTACCACTGGGCTGACGGGCACACTGTCAAGAAACCCATTAAATGTTCCGCCCCCAAGTACATCGACTATCTGATGACCTGGGCTCAGGACCAGCTCGACGACGAAACATTGTTCCCTTCTAAAATAGGTATGCTATTATAAAACCTTTTTAAATAGTGTTATGATTAGTCCATGTGCTTGACGCACTAATATGAATTTCGGCTTGTGTGCTATGCGCTGCCGGCCCACAGTCTTTCAATCATCATCATCTTCTTCTTCATTAGCCTCCTCCCGTCCACTGCTGGACACAGGTCCCTTCAATAGCACGTCACTGAGCTCGATCTTCAATTCTTCGAATCCAACCGCATACCCTCAATGGCGCAGTTTGAAGCAGTAATATTAAATAATAATTTGTGTCAATATAATTTGTCAGTTGCTTATGGAGAATATGTATGTGCTGCCTAATGAAATGAAAGTTTTGCACTTGAGTTTGACATGGAATTTGGAATTTATTCAGTTAATACTGTTTCAGTTGACTTGGATGAGGTGCACGATATTATTATATGTACCAGCTTAAATAACATATGTTTTATCGGGATAGCTCGGCTAGTTTCTGACACTGGTTAAAATAAATTAAAGCCAAAATTAAAATGTCTACTATATTATTAGAGATGTCACATTGTGCATCGCAGGCGTGCCGTTCCCGAAAAACTTTCTGTCGATGGCGAAGACGATCCTGAAACGGCTGTTCCGCGTGTACGCTCACATCTACCACCAGCACTTCCCCGAGGTGGTGCAGCTGGGCGAGGAGGCGCACCTTAACACCTCTTTCAAGCACTTCATCTTCTTCGTGCAGGTACCGAGATACTGGCCCTGGAGCTAAGAGTAGGTGGAAAGCATAATCGAGTAATATCGAACTGGTCAGCTGTCAGCCGGCATGATAACGTAATGAAGTAATAAAAATAATTTGATGTTTGGAAAACCCAAATAGTGCTCGATTGAAACATTCACTTGTTCACAGTGTAAATAAAAAAATTTAACAAAAACTTTGTTTTACAGTGATGTTCTTAGACAGACTTCTGTGCCACAAAAGTCGGAAGTTGAATTAATTTATTATATTATACTATAGCAAATGTGGTGTCCACACATGGCCATAATTGCATGTTGGACGTCCACAAAGTACTTTTAAAAAAGGATAATATTCAGAAAATGGAGATTACTATTAGTGTCCTCTTAATAATGGTATCATCCTTCATCATCATCAGCTTGCTTCCGTCCACTGCTGGACATAGGCCTCTCCAATGGCACGCCACTGAGCTCTATCTTTAGCTCTTCGCATCCAACCAATGCCAGCCACTTTGCGTATATCGTCACTCCACCTAGCTGGAGGGCGTCCGTCAAATCATCATATCATCCTTATAATATGTAAATACATTACAAC